>APFE030591826.1:39196-63632 GCA_000404065.3 Pinus taeda | reverse complement strand
TTACCAGCTCAGTCGAACCCGAATCCTAATAATAGGCCAATCTAGTTGGTATAGGTTATTGAAAATCCAGAATATGAGATTGAGCAGAAAGAATGTAATGAGCTCAGATTGAGGTTAGGTCACGTCATTACCCCTGAGGAAAACAAGGACCAGCCTTCAATTGAAAGTGTAACCCCACCTATACATATTCCATCATCTGTACATGTTCCAACACTTGTAAATAATACTGAATCAAGGAAAGGGGAAGAAAAACATGAACATGATGACCCTAAAAAACTTATAGTCACTTCTCCTTTGTTCCTCAAAAGGCTAGTGATACCTAAATAGATCACTTATTGTGATTTTGATCTTGTAGGGGAGCTAAAAAAATTGTGTATTAAGATTCCTCTCCTCCAGGCTATTCAAGACATCCCCATCTATGCCAAAACCATCAAAGAATTATGTGTAAAAAGGCCTGTGAGGAAGGCAAAAACCTCACCCACTATCCATGTTGTAGGAACCTTATCTCATTTACTCCTGGGAGAGGAATCTCCAATTAAGTACAAAGATCCTGGAAACCCCATAGTAACAGTTCATATATATGGCCACTCTTTTCCAAATACACTAGTTGATCTAGGAGTTTCCATTAACATATTAACAATAAAAACTTGTCAAGCACTTGGTATTACAGCCTTAGAATGAACCACCACTTTATTAGAACTTGTTGATCAGTCGGTGGTAAGACCAAAAGGGACTTTACAATATATTATAGTTTTTGTTGACTCATGGGAATTTCCAGTATATTTATTGGTTATAAACCCAAGGAGTAGGTTGGATTGGCATCTTTTGATTCTAGGTTAACCTTGGCTAGAAAAAGTTGATGCATATATTGGTTGCTGAGAAGGCAGCATGACTATCACAAAGGGAGATGCTGTAAAAAATCTAGTGTTATACCCTCCTACCAGGCCAAGTTTGCTCATTGTAAAAATATGTAAGTGGCCACCAACGTACCTGGAAGAGAGCATCCGTTCACTACTCACAGTAGTGGAAGCTCTAGAATTTAAAAATCAAACTGAAGATGATGTTACCAACAATTTTATAAATCAGCCAACCAATGTGGAGTGTCAGATGTTGAAAGCAATTCTTGATAATGAAGCCATGGAATATCCCCTGAAGGATACAGACAACCAGCATATTCAAACAACAACTTTTCAAAACAACAAACTAGTTGATATCAAACGAGGCAAAGCTCTAAATATCAACGATAATCTAGAGAGCGAAAAACAGAAAAACCTTATCCAGGTATTGCAAAAAAATAAAGGGGCTTTTTCCTGGGATTATCTTGATATGAAAGGAATAGATCCACAACTATGTACACACCACATTTATACAGAGAAGGATACACGACCCATCTGACAGCCTCAACGGAGGTTTAACCCTCACCTCAAGGATATAATGAAAGAGGAATTACAGAAGCTACTGGATGTAAACTTTATTTATCCTATCTCAAATAGTAAATGGGTCTCCCCCTTGGTGGTCGTCCCAAGGAAAAAAAGGAAATGGAGTATTTTTGTAGACTATGGAGAGCTAAATAAGGCAACACAAAAAGACCACTTTCCCCTCTCATTCATTAATCAGGTCCTCAGTACATTGGTAGGGAAGCACTTCTTCTCCTTTCTAGATAGCTTCACTAGGTACAATCAAATTTAGATTGCCCCTGAAGACCATGACAAAACGACCTTCACCTGTCCCTGGGGCACATTCGCATATAGCATATTACCATTTGGCTTGTGCAATGCCCCAGCTACATTTCAGAGAGCTATACTAAGCATCTTTGCTGATATAATAAATGAAGGACTAGAGGTATATATGGATTATTTTACTCAATATGGGGATGATTTTGATCAAGCATTATGAACACTAGAAAAGTTCTTGGAACGATGCATTGCTACCAGGTTATGTTTAAGCAATGTCAAGTGTCACATGATGTTGACTGAGGGCGTGATCCTGGGACATTACATCTCTGCAGCAGGAATATAGGTAGACCTAGAAAAAAGATAGGTAATTCTTTTACTGCCTACCCCCTGCACCCAAATAGAGGTACGTAGTTTCCTAGGATATGCAAGTTATTATCGCAGATTTATCAAGAATTTTTCATAGATTGCGGCACCCTTATATTCTCTAACTGGAAATGTTGATTTCAGTTGGTCTGACAAGTGTGACATATCTTTTGTAGGATTAAATAAACTAGTCTCAACGGCACCAGTATTATGTGGACCAAAGTGGGAGCTGCCTTTTCATATTTCCACGAACGCATCAGATGTAGCCATAGGCATTGTCCTCGGCCAGGAGGAGGACAAGAAACCTTATGCTATATATTAAATTAGCAAAAATCTCACCCCTGCAAAACTCAATTACACAGTGACAGAAAAAGAATTCATAGCTGTCATTTATGAAATAAACAAATATATACACTATATAACTAGCTACCAAGTCTTTATGTATATTGATCACTCTGCCATTAGATATCTAGCTAATAAACCAATCACAAATGGTCGAGTAATGCGATGGTTATTTCTTTTGTAGGGGTTCGACATTACCATTAAAGATCGTCCAGGAAAGGAGAATCGCGTTGCTGATTTTCTATCTTGAATTCTGAAGGTTAATGATCCACTGGCATTAGATGACCAATTCTCGGATGAGCACTTATTTGTTGCGATGGTTAAGACACCATGGTATTTAGATGTGGAAAATTATCTGGAAGTTGGGAAGCTACCTAAACATTTAACAACAAGGGAAAGAAAATTGATTGTTCAGCAGGGTGCCTGATTCTCTTGGATAGGTGGATATCATTTTCATACAAGGTCCAACATGTGTATACACAGATGTATCCACGAGGATGAGATCCATGACATCTTGAAGGCTTTCCATGATGAACCCATTGGAGGACATTTCACAGACCGAAGGACAAGACATAAGGTACTACAAATGGGCTATTTTTGGCCCACTATTTTTAAGGATGCTAAAAAATATTCCTAGGCCTATGATACTTGCCAAAGGATGGGCTAGCCTTGTCAATCTGATGAAATGCCTCTATGGCCACAATTTATCATAGAACCCTTTGAGTGTTGGGCATTAGACTTCATAGGTCCATTCCATCCGCCTTCTAATCAGAAGGCCTACATACTAGTAGCCATAGATTATGTGACAAAATGGGTGGAAACAGTAGATTTACCAAGAGCCAAAGAGGAAGCAATGATTAACTTCCTTTTTGGGCTATTTGTATCGTATGGATTACCACGAGAAGTGATCACAAATGGGGCAAAGAAATTCACAGGAAACAAGATTATTGTCACCCTCAAAAACCATCATATCATGGACATGATCACTTCTCCGTATCACCCGCAAGCGAATGGGTAGGTAGAAAGCACCAACAAGGTTATAGAAGCAATTCTGACCAAGACAGTTTCAACACACCGATGAGATTGGACTGCTAGACTGCCAGAGGCCTTGTGGGCCTATCATACGACTTGGAGGAATACTAATGGATACTCTACCTACTAGCTTGTGTTCGGTAAAGAATAGATTTTTCAAATTGAATTTGAAATAAAGACTCTAAGGATGGCCCAAGAAGTGGGTATGGATTTAACAGAAGCTCAAACCAAGCGTATTCAGTAGATTAATGAACTGGATGAAGCTCGATTTCTTGCTTTGCAACGAACTGCAATAATACACCAGCAAAGGGAAAAATGGCATGACAACCTTATCAAGAAGAAAACATTTCAAAAAGGGGATTGGGCACTTCTATATGATTCCAAGTTCCAGGACTTCTTAGGCAAGTTTCAAACAAGATGGCTCGACCCTTATGATATTCAAGAAGTACATAACAATGGTACTCTTACCTTGACTACCACAGATGGATCCATCCATTCCTTTAAGGTAAACGGGCATCAAGTGTGCCTCTATCATGAATCACTTACCAAAGAATGTTTTTTCAAGCAGGTATGCTAGGACCCCTCCATGCAAATTCTAGCTACAGGGAATGATAACCCAATAGTTTTTTCTTTAAAAAATTGAAATTGCTTGAAAAATTGTAAATAATGTACATATCTTTGTAGGCATTACCATATAAATATGGAATTTTTTTGTTTTTGTTGTTCAAACAATTGAATGCCTATTGTTAAATTGATTAAACAACATATCTATTTTTCTTTTGTAACTTTCCATTGAAACAATTGAACGTTTTCCGTTCAATTGATTGAACAATGCAATTCTTCTTTATCACATTTTGTTGTTCAAACAATTGAACGTGTTGCCATTCAATTGATTGAACAACACGTTTTTTTGTTGTTTTTGATATTTAAACAACTGAACGTATGTCATTCAATTGATTGAAAAGCACATTTTTTTTGTTGTTTTCATTGTTCACACAATTGGACATTTGCCATTCAATTGATTGAACATCACATTTGTTTTTTCATTTTTCATTGTTCAAACAACTGAACGTATGCCGTTCAATTGATTGAACAACACATTTTTTTGTTTTTTTTGTTGTTCACACAATTGAATGTTTGTCATTCAATTGATTGAACAACACATTTTCCTTTATGTTCTCACGACTGTTGTTTAATTGATTGAACAACACATTTTTCGTTCATTGGTTTTCGTTGTTCAAGTTATTTAACAATTGATGTTCACTTGATTGAACATCACTGTTTTTCTTATTTGTTTTTGCTATTCAAACTATTGAACGATTGTCATTCAATTGATTGTACAACATATTTTTTTTCAATTGTTTTCACTATTCAATCTATTGAACGCTTGTCATTCAATTGATTGAACATCGCATTTCTCCTTATTTTTTTTTGCACTACAGTTCAATTGATTGAACAACAATTTCGCTTTTGATTGATTTTCGTTGTGCAAATGATTGAACGATTGTTGTTCAATCAATTGAGCAACACCTTGTTTTATTTTTATTTTTTTGATTTTTGATTTTGCTGAGTGAACCGCACCTTTTACAAGCTAAATTTTGAATTTTTCTCTTGATCATTATACCATGATCTTCTTCTTTTTGCAAATAAGCACCATGTGCATTTGTGCCTCTTCTAAAGGTACATGGTAATAACAATGTCAGTATAACTTCTAAAATCCTTTTGTTGGTTATCTTTATTCATCAAGCTAATATGGTGTATCTTTATAATGGTTGTCTGAACATCTTCTCTTTTGGGACACATCAGGAAATGATTCATTACCTTTAATCGATGTTTGCTTATGTTTATACTTCCAAATGGATAAAAATAATCGATATAATGTTAAGGGATAAGAGTATAATACTTCCATTGGCATCTTCTTACTTCTTACACCATCCCTAACTTTTAAGTAGCAAATGAGCCTCCCTTTTTACAAGAAAAATTGCAAAAGCAAAATAAAATAGCAAAATGCTTACAACATTGTCCAAAGAGGATAGGGGGTCTCGTCATGGGTCAGCCTATGATGATCATAAGAATGTAACATGTGACATTCCAATTTGGATACCAAACCAAGGTAATGATCTTCTTAATAATTAATTTGTTAGAAGAACAGGGGGTCTCATCACGAGCCAGCTTGATCATCTCTGTTTCACCCTGGTGAGTGGCATTATGGTTATCTAGTCACCATGCTAATATAGTGGTCTCTTTGTGACAAAAGAAAGAAAAAATTAAACTCTAAAAAGGACTCTGGCACATTTGGGAGGGTTAAAAAGCAACCCTGTCGAGGCTATGAATGCTTGTTGGAAGTAGTGGCTCTGTTGTGGTATTGAAGTATTATCTTATATTACCATATGACATCTACCTCTTATCACCTATGACTCTATTTCTAAACGAAAATCTTTGTTTGGTAGCACTTTCACAAGCTGCACAACATGGTAATTTTTATCTATATTGATCATATGCCATATGTCCGTGTATTAAATGATAGCCATTAAACATAAACCACTGATTATGTTGATGTGAATAATTCCGCTCACGGTAAAATATTTGACATAATGACTTGATATTGCTATTTTATCTTGGCCAATTCACATCTGACGGTGCATGTTGCTTAAATGCTTTATTGATTTGCATGCTGTGTTTTTTAGATTGGTTGCTGACATTTATTTTGCATTAGTTATTTGCCTGTTTTCCGTGTGCTGAAAGGATGTGCACACCCTTCTCTCATCGGGGGGGATGGCCTGTGTATGGATAGCATGTATTCTAGATATGAATAAATGTGTGATAATCATTCGGATTACCTCTGACATACGAATTGCATGATGTGCAGGAATATGTAATAATTAGTAGAAAATTATAATTGGTCAAAGAATGGCAACCATTATGGCGGGCATGCGAACATACGATTTTTCATTAGACAACTTAACTAAAATTGATAATACTTATCCAAGTAGCGTCATCTCCTTTATAATTGTTGTGATATACATTGTTGTTGTGTTGCATTATAGGGGTAAAACAAAGTTGAATACAAAAGAACCAAACTCAATTGTAGCAGCTATGGGCGGACCTCCAGTACTGATGGTGTCAGATCAAGCCCACAAAATCCTTGAATGCATTGGCTAGTTACAGTACTTAAATAGATTGCACAGATTCCATGAAGAGCTAACACTAGAGTTTCTGCAAAATCTGCAGAATGGTAGTACAGTGGTGAAAGGCATAAGCATGGTAGTTTCAGAAGAAGTCCTGGCTAAAGTCACCCGATTTCCATAGGAAGGGGCAAAATGGGAAGACAAACACTTCCTTTTATACAGCACAATTGAAACATTCCAGGACCCAGGTGAGCGGCTGGTATGGACGAGGAAAGGAATTCATCCTTTGGTGTTGCAACAACCATGACAAGAGCTGGCAGTCATCGTCCAAAGATATATCACTTGTGATTGCTGGCATGACATGGTAAAGCCTCGACAACTGAAACTCCTCGCCATTTTAAGGAAAATAATTTCAGTTAATTTACCATCTTATTTAAATTCCCTATTACGTGGTGTTGGCCGACAAGTAAGGACAACCAAGGGCCCACATAGTGTAGTTATCCATCATTGGTTAATTAAGTTAATCATCAGAAATATATTGGAATAGAAACAATTAACATGGGACAGTATCATAAATCCTACCTTGGCTCCACCCGCGGAAAATGAGGAAACAAAGCAGAAAAGGCCAAGAAACCTAGGCCCAAAGAAAATATTAAAACGAAAGAGCCCCACTACACCCCTAGAATTAGCTAAGCGTAGACGCTCAGTGAGATTAAAATCCCAGCGATGCACTCCAATCCAAGCAGAAGAAGCTGGACTATCCCGCACACCTCCTCTTAGTCCTCAAGACCCTCCTTTACAAGACTATGAGGAGGAAGTGGCAAGGGTTTTGGGAAGCATGGGAATGTTTACCGAGGGTAGGGAACAACCAGGGAACACTAAAGAACAGAACTGTACCCCTAATTGGTCAGTCCTTGCTGACAATTTCGGTCATGAACAAACCCAACTGTGCACTAATGCCATGGAGGAGCAGAGAGATTTAATTCTTGATATGGAAACACCCCTTGAAGCCGAGGAGCACGAAGAAACCCCAACGGAAAGAAACCCTGAAGGTGAAAACTTGAAGGATGCCAATCAACCAAGTGATATTCCCTTTTCAAAGTCCCCCGTGGATGAGGCCTACCAAGAAGAAGACCATGACAATGATGATTGTTCAGGAGAAATACCACCAGAAAACACAACTCCAATTGGGAACATTCCTGATGATAACATAATGCAGCTTATACAAGTAGCAAAAGGTAATGCAGCCCCAAATGGGAGCCCTAGACTAGAAGAGCCCTACAAATATAAACTTAAAAATGTGCTCAAAAAATACAAAAAACAGAAGCAGGTAATCAGGCAGTTAAAATACTGGCTAAAAGAAGCAACTAGAATGAGGAAATTGAAAATAGAAATGGAGAATGCAGGGACACAAATAGAACAATGTTCTACAAAGGATGCTGAGACTCAGACAAAGTTTCTTAAGGGTTGCCCAAGATAAACCCAGACTGAGCCTGCTATTAGAGAAGATACTTCCATACAAGTAGAGGAGACATGTGCCTTTTCACAGGGAACTCAAACGGCCTACCCCACCATGGACATTGCTGTCTAAACTCAAGTTATAATTCCATAAACAGTTGAAGCTGCTGTGCAGGCTAAACCTTAGGAGACCCAAGATGCAGAAGTCCAAACAGATGAAGTTCCTCTTTACATCCCCTTGGTTAGAGAAGCCATTATTAGAAAATTAGAGAATGAGCTTTTAATAGTTCACCAAGAGCTAGCTTAGCACAAGGAAAAGGTGGTCCTTTTCACAAACACCAAGGGATAAAGAAAAAATTCGAGGCACTTACCAGGATGGAGGATGAGACTTTTTCTCAATACAATGTTGAGCAAAAGAATGTTGAAAATTTAGAGGGTCAATTTCGGAAAGCCAGAGAACAAATGGAGACTGTTTGTTCTCTCTATTCAGACACTGTATCTTGTCGAGCTACCGCAACTAATTATGCTTTATTTCTTATGCAGATATATCTCCTATTAAAATTTAAGGCTGTTAAGAATGGTAAACCACTCGTGATTTTATTAAGTGTTTTAGAGAAGACGATGATAGGATTTAGCGCCTACTTTGTGAGCTCTATATGCATAATTTTGTTTTAAAGGATGACAAGGATAGCCACCATGCCCCTTTCATAGGAGACATTCAATTTCAAGCGTTCCTTTCCTTTGCTACTAATTAGCTAAAATGGGCCAAGTCTTACAACACATTCAAAAGGCGTGAATATGGCATTGACCTATGGGTCAGAAGAGAACCTACATAGCCACTGTTCCTATCTGTCGGACATAAGCAGTTTATGAAGAAAAACTATGTCGTAGGCAAATTAGGGCCAGTCCATACTGGTATCATTCAGACTGGAAATGAATACTTCCAAGATATTAAAGAAGAAACCTTGGTTGCATCAAAGCAAAGATGGGAAGTTTCCATTAACACTGTGAGGGGCTGGGAGCCATTCCGATACTATAACTTCCAAGTTGCCTCTTCCCATTTTTTCAAATATAGCAATATGATTTTAACATTGGGACCAGACTAGATAGGATGCCACTACAGAACCCCAATCATATGGTACCCTCCTAATCAATACCGTATTTATTATAACTTAAAATATCATGAGGTAACCCAGGCTTTCACTATCGTCAAGAAAAAGAATGGTTTTAGGAATTACAGGGAAGAAGTATACCCTGCTTATTCCCTCACACAGTTGCATATGAACTATACTCTTTCACGAGGATGTACAACAAGGTAAGATGGGGAGTATGTTGGGACGAGAAAAAGGTATGATTTCTCTTCATTTAATGCTTCATTTATCATTAATCCTTATAATATTCTCTGTTTAGATAATAAAATGAGGAAAATACCAGTCAAAGTTGGAAGAAACTATTTGGTGATAGAGTAAGTGAATTTAGTACGAAAAAATGATTCTTTGCTATCTCTGTATGCAAATATGCGACTGGGAAAAAGCTATTTAGTTGGCAGGATAGCACGAGGCCATAAAAGGGAAAATCCATGGCGTCTGGCACAGACAAGGAGGTAGAAAATTAGTTCAAATACTCCCATTTTATCATATGATCAGATTTTATATTGTGAACTCCTCAGGATCTCCTGATCCTGAGGATTCACTTCTATCCAAGTTTCTCTTTTATGTTATATAAGGCCGAAAGGCAACTAGATACCACTTTAGACTTTTAATATGTAATTATTCTCTTTGGAGCAAAAACGTTGTAAATTTAGTGACTCCATCAGCGGTTACTTTGAAGTTAATGAAAGAAGGTTGCACTTGATACATCTTTGTATTCTGAGTTTTTATTAAGAAAAGGCTTCTGGTGACTCTAGGCCCAGTCACAAGAAGTTCCACTGCTCCTTTGTGTTATATCTTACATTCAATCTTTGTAGTTAATTTAATGTTTAGTTCTTTTATTTATCTTGAAGATTTGCGACATTGATTTATATCGCTGTTCACTTAGATTTATATTGAAGTTGGAAGATAGACTTAAGTAAGCGCCTTGATTAGAGTGACTGAATATGTGTTTGATTGTTGTTCAAATTGAATATATGTTATCATAGATCTTGAGAGACAAGACCGAGTAACTTCTACAGATTGCAATATAGAATGTTTACCATTTAGGAAACTTTTATAGTTGTAGTTGTTCACTTATTGATTGATGTTCAATTACTGATTGTTATTGTTGTTTAGTAATGCAAATTGATTTGAGTTGTTATAGATTGGTAGTGTTGTCAGATAATCATAGTTGCTTTCCTTGATTAAGTGTGATTATTCTCAAGCTTATTTGAATAATTCTCCATGTAATTCTCATTTGCATTCAATTTCTAATTGGTTTCTGAACAAGTTGTATAGAATTACATAGGGTGTTGCGAGCATTCCTTTCATAAATAGTTCTTTACAGAGTTGTGTGAATTGAAGTGAAGAATTGGACTTTAATGATTGCAATGATTCATCATTAGATAACCTCTAGCTTCACTGCACATACTGTGTTGGCACTCTTGAAATAGAAAAACTTACCTCGGATTGACAACTAATGTAGGGATTAATATTGCATGTAAAAATACATCTTAGTGATCCAACACTCATATAACTCTTTAACCTTACTATTGTAGTACCTTTCTAACAAGTTCTTCTTCCTGAAAATCCTCTTGAACTCTCGCCAAATCAAGTCATCCATCAGGATATCTCTGACCCGCTTAACATATTCCGACCAAATGTTTTCTTTACCTTTCAAGCTGAAGAGAGCTATTATGGCCTTCATGTTATCTGTGTACTCATGCAACTCAAAGAATTTGTTCATCCCATGTATCCAAGCCTCTACATATTTTGAATTCTTCACATCTCCATCAAAATTAGATGGCTTTGATTTCTTAAACTCATCTGGTAAGTATCCCCTATCACTCCTCCTGTAAGGATTATAACAATGACATTCATGATATCTATAAGAACCATAAATAGAATAGTACCTATATCCATCACCTCTCCTATATCGAGTATCCAAAAACTTTCCATTTCTAACATTGTCATCTCTATTTGAAATGTGACCACCATGAGACCTATTTCCATATGCCCCATTAATTTTGTCCTCCTATCCATGGGTGATCCGAAGTGACCCTTCTCACGGTAATTCTGACAAATTTTGGAGTATAGAATTAACCTCTGCTTGTTTCTCTTGTGCCTACATTATTTTGTCATTGTCTGCCTTACAAATCCTAATTTCTTCCTTCAAGATTCTCAATGTGTATGCCAAATCAGTAAAGTGCCCAACACCGCACTGCTCATCTGATTCATATGGAGAGTCTTTGTAGTCTACCATCTTGCTAGTCATTCGATCTTTCTTCCTACAATGCATAATATGTCAAATAAACCAAATCACAATAAATCAACGTACCTCAGTATAGATTAGAGAGGATACCTTGTATGCAAGATCACCAACTCAACATGATACATGTCTAACATATGCATAATAGCTTATAGACATACAATAAGTAAGTGCATCAACACATAAACATCATTCTACCTAGGGTCTAGTCATCAATGCAAGGCCATATCAACATTGCATGCTATGACCTCATGCATGACAACAACCATTACTCTATTGTACACATTACCAAATGTAACCAACTACATGCATAAGCAATGCTTAATCAACTACACATTCACATAAACACATGTAGTTGAACATTAACGATAAATTTTTGTAATCAACCTACAAGATTAATACATGTAATCAACTATTCAAGAATGTAACCTAATATACAAGGATGTAAGTAGGTGACATAAAATCAACATGTAAGTGACATATAATCCATATGCAACCAGTCACGTACTCATGACAAATACATTTCATGAAATCAATATCAAATTCTCCATGGAAACATTACTACAACCATAATCGATCATCAAGCCAATGAAACATGCACATGAAATGCAAGTGCAAGAGACACACATGCATGACATGCATGCATGACCAACGCACACCGCCCAACAAGTCTTAGAGCTAAACCATGCTCTGATACCATTATGTCACACCCTCCTCACACATCCACCCAAGTAACCATGCCAACTAGGGTAAACATGAGATGAGAGGCTTCTATGATAAGATTCGACCTACTATATGATCTTAAGGAAGTGGAATTGACATAAACATTAGACAGAGTCATCCAACATCAACAACAGATCCCTCAGGAGACATGTCATCCACTCAGACACCCTATCCCTGGGTCCCACTATTGTTCTGAATCCTTTAGGCCATAGTCAATCTCATGCTATGGGAAAGGGAGTGATCAAAAACCTAAAGTCACTCTCATATGCTTTCTTGCCAATGCCCAGACACCACAATTGCCAGTTTTGTGGGAGTGACCTTGGGATTTAAGTCATTTTTTCAGGCCAAGAGCCCAGGCCACTGCCCAGAATGGAGTGATATCTTGAAATCATTAAAAATATAGGGAAACAAATATGCAAACGAAATAAATTGAAATGACCATAACCAAACCCCTACTAGCCATCCAATGCATTTCATCAAACATAACATCAAAATGTAACCTACAAGTGTAAACAACATAAGTGTAGGGATCTCATACTTATCTGACTATCATTATGAATTGTTGTTCCCTCATACGATTTGTTGCATTATCATCTATTAGGTCATAGACATATTATCCATTCATATACAAGTAAAAACATGCTGAGAGCCATACATAGTTGTTGTCATAAATTTACATATAACCACCACAATAGGAACACAAATACCATAAACATGTCAGCCATTGAAAGCCACATATGCATCATTAGATTTACACATGAAAATCAAGGGAATGAATTTCTCATTATTGAATGCAATAAACCAACCAGGAATGGGACTACCACATTCCACCCAGCCATAAAATGGCGGAGCCAAATATCTCTTCAAAAATTCACCCGCATGCCATATTCCAAGCCTGAATGTGGGACTCAAACCAAAAGAACCAACCATGTCATATCGAGGCTAAACCACCTCACCCTCATCAATAGAAACTAGGCTTTACCATAATCCATCCCGGATTACTAGTCCAGCAAAATGAACACATCATAACATGTTTTACTATCATATCCACCTGATCACTAGGCCAATGAGCATGTATTACACCATATTTATCCACCTACATTTCGAGGAATTTTCTGGTCTCCTAGTCTCTCAAGATTGACCACAATCCAAAACCCAAATCACTAGGCCCTAAATCGAGAAGCACTCTCTAGGATTTACCGCATATCCCAAACCCAAGAATACTAGGCCCAACAGAGAGAAAACCACCTCTTGGCTCTACCATATATCCTACTATTCACTAGAAAGGATTCCTAGGCACACTGAGGCAACACAATCATGGCTTTATCGCAACCCATAGCCTAGCTCAAGGGCCACTAGGCGAGTGGTTTTACCATGATACACATTCCGATTCAGGGACCCCTAGTCCATGTTCTCTATCATTCGTATATCCACCCCACTCACCTTAAAATCTATTTGACAATCCATCTCAACCAAAAAATGAGAATCCCATCACACCATGATAGGAAAAGACCACATGCAATGCCATGCATGAGAAATATAGCAAGGAAGATACACATGGAAGTTGATACCTGCAATGAGGCCTGTTATAGCTTCTTGATCCTGTCTTTTCATGGTTGATCTTTTCTTTCTCTTTCCTTTTTTCCTTTCTTGATCCAATGCCAAAATTGCTCCAAGAAACTCTAAGTGTCCAAGAGTATGAGAGAGAGAAACAATAATGAGAGAGCTCCAAAACTCAACTGGAAAAAGGTTACCAACTGATCCTCAGAAACATTTTTATGAATGAGGCCTCTATTTTCTTCATTTTCCATTATTTTCCTTCATTTTCCTCCTCACATGAAACCTGTGATGTTTCATCTCCATTTTCTCCTAGTTCCATTGTTTTCATAAATAATTGTGCAAAAAATGCCATTTTGCCTTTCCAAAGCCTTAGCCTTTTCTTTTCCAATATCCTTAGCCATAAACAACCAAATGAACACCGTGTGGGATGTCATGCCCAACATTCAACTTGGAATAAGTGTCACATGAACTGTGGTTATTGTTTTTAACTTTTATTACATGGAATTTTCACCAGGGGTGTAACAATTGGAGTAGATGTTAATCTATAAAAAAATGTGATTGCAGGCTTCCTTATCACCTCTCTTGTCAGAGAATGGTTGGAAGGGTTTACAATCTCAACTCTTTAAAACATATTGTTTATGATTTCTCAGAAACAAATAGATGTTATTTTTCCTTATTCATATATACCCTTTACAACTTAAGAGTTAGTTCAGTGATCATAATAGTGTTGTGGCATAGAATAGATGTTATTTAAATTCAAGTCATAGTTTCCTCAAAGTTTATATTATTGTGCTAATGATCAATTGATGCATGCATGTGGCTAGTTGTAGGGTTGTGTTGATATTTCAGGGAGATCATCTCTTTCATATCCCCTTGGACTTCTCGATATTCTCCTTCCACCCTTCAATTCTGCTCCCAAAACTCTATTTCCATAGTCACTCTATTTAGACAATTAAGAACAACATAGGGATTCATCTTGGTGTAAGAAAGACATCTAAGAGGTCTTGGGCTTTGATAGGAGACTTCTCCAGCCTTCATTCACTCCATCCTACCTTCAATATTAGCTCAGTCAAGATGAATAATGACCCCAAATTGTGATTTGATGATCAAAAGAAGCGCCTAGACCACTCCATCCACCTCTTTTTCTTAATGAAAAACAAGGTAGAATTAGTGTTTTTTTTTCATTCACAAACATGATATAAGTTAGAATTATGATTTTCAAGAAAATGTGAAGTAGATCAATGGTACATGCAAATAGGTTACTGATTTAATGAATTATGTAAGATAGAGTAGCTTAACTTCTGCAAGTAGATTAGCCCCTTCTCTTTCATGCATTGTTAGTTATCATTTACAGGTTGAACAAATGACATTTTCATTTTCATAGTTAAGAATCAGTTTTCCAATTGTGATTTCACTATATTTGAATTGGAGGAATGGTCTCTTAACACCTTGATCTGATGTCATGAGTAAGGGTGGCATGAGTACAATCTTACCTATTTTGTATATAACAGTGTTACCTATAAGTTTTAATTAACCCTGGGTTGATAATTTGAGTTGAGGAGCCCCTCAGAGTTGTAACACTCTTGGTGCAATACCAGGGCTGACAATGTTTTGGCGCCATTATTGGGGATGTGTCTAATTGGGTGTTGTTTATGCTTGAACATATTTTTTTTCTATTTTACATCAGTATTATTTCTTTGAAAAAGTTAAAAGTAAAAAAAAAAAAAAAACTTTCATGCCTTGTAGGAGTAGAGATGATCAAGGAAAAGTCTTGCCAAAAACCCCCACACCCTCAAGAAGTTAACCTTCATTATTCTTTGGTGATTGTGAACTTCCTTCTCTAAATATAGGGGAGTTAGAAGACCCTCTAGGTGAGTAACCTGAAATTTTAGAAGAACCTATTGGGGAAGAATAAGAACCCATCTCACCTATCCAAACCATGGTTGAAACCTAGAACAATGATCTTTTCCCTATTAGAAAAACCAATGGAGAGGCTAGGATGAAAAATATAATCCCTGTTGCCTTTCCACATTACCATGGCATAACCTTTGAAGATCCTGACAACTTCATGTTTGATTTTGTTGTTTTCCATAGGACCTGTGACTATGCCTTTGATGAGTAGAAGCTGAAGTTGTTTCCTTCTATCCTCAAAGATGTAGCCTCGTGATGGCTTAGGACTCTACCTGTAGGGAGCATCACCACTTGGACCCAAATGCAGCAAACCTTCAATGGTAAATATCGGGCTTACTATAGGTAGAAATAAATAAAGGAGAAAATATTTAGGATGACCCTTCTACTTGATGAATCTTTGGAAGACTATGATGAAAGGTTTCAACTTAATTATAGGAGGGCCAACTTTACCCTTGATGTTGAGTCACTAAAACTAGTTCTTTTCAGAGGGTTCAGGGAAGACATAATGGAAACCCTAAACATGCTATCTGGAGGAGATATATACCAATTCCCTCATGATGATATGAAGATTACATTCAAGAATTATTCTAGGGTTGTTAGGAAGAAGGGTAGGTCTAGCCAAAACTTGGCTAGTTCCTCTCTCTCCACAACATCCATCAAGCATGAAATAACGAATATGTTGGAGGATTTCAAGAGTTAAATGTCGCATAAAGAGAACTAGATACTTTATGCCATAGATATACTATAATACATACTAGGAATGAATGTCGTTGAATGTTATAGAATTATACCTAGTATGTGAATGTTAAGAAACTAGCTCACAAAAAGATAGAAGGGATAGATCAATGACTTCAGAATCAACCTCTTCAAGGGGGAAACCTCCTTTACATTACACAAATGAACAATTCTTCGTTGATACAAATGAAAAGCCCTCCTTTCTATATATAGGATTCTAAGGGGTCACAATATAATCAAAGGCGACATAACAATAATAATATAATGGCACAATAATAAAGATAGTGGGCTTCTATGGGGCACAATAATAACAATATGGGGACAATAGGGGCACAACAATAACAATAAGGGCTACAATAACAATAGTAATGGGGGAATCACTAGTATTATAGGGACTTAACACGCCCCTATCCTTCAAAAAAGTGTTGTCCTCAACACTTGAGTAGTTTTGGATGCTTCTATATAAAATTATCATCCTCCCATGTGGAATCTTCAGCGGGTAAGTTCGTCCACTTAATGAGATAGTCCGAAATTGATAGATTTCGTAGCTGTCGAGTTCTTTTTTTTGTGACTTCTTCAGGTTCCAATATGATTTTTCCCTCCTCCTCAAGTTCTGGCAATATTGTTTGAACTAAGAGCTTGTCACCAACAACCTTCTTTAAGCATGAAACATGGAAAACTTGGTGCACTCGAGAAGGTATTGGAAGCTCCAATTTGTATGCCATAGTACCAATATTTTGAAACACCTTGTATGGACCATAATACTTTGGTCATAATTTATTATCCTTCTTAGCTTGCTTGAGAGAAATTTTTTTATATGGTTGTAGCCATAGAAATACCCAGTCACCTACATCAAAATTTCTTTTGTTGCGATGTTGATCTTCCTGTTGTTTCATTCTATTATGTTCCAAAGTTATGTTATCCTTTAAGAGTTGGAGAACATGTTGTTGATGCTCAATGTGATCTTCCGCTGATGGAACCTTAGAATTTTCTCTTAAATATGATGTGATGGGCAGTGGGTGATATCCATAAAGTGCCATAAATGGGGTCATGGTTGCTGCAGTATGGAAGGAAGTGTTATACTACCTTTCAGCCAGAGGAAACCATTTGACCCATTGTGTCTGTTTATCAGATACAAAGCAATGAAGATATCCTTCCAAACATTTGTTTACTATCTTAGTTTTCCCATCAATTTGAGGATGATAAGATGAGATATGAGCTAACTGAGTACCAAGACAAGAAAATAATTCTGTCCAAAAATTTCGAGTGAAAATGGGATCTCTGTCACTTACAATGATCTTTGGGTTTCCATGTAGTTTTTGAATTGTTCCATAAATTCAGTAGAAATTGTACTGGCTTTAAATGGATGAGATAATGCACAAAAGTGTGCATACTTGGTAAGTCTATCAACTACCACCATGATGACACTCTTTCCTTTAGACTTGGGTAAACCAGTGATAAAATCCATTGAAGCCTCCTCCCAATGTTGACTTGGAATGGATAAAGGTTGTAATGGGCCGAGGGTCTTAATTGTTCCAACTTTATTTTGTTGGAAAACCAAACATTCTTCCACAAACTTTTGAATATCAGATTTAAGGCCATCCCCAAAAATTCCTTCTTAACCCTATAGTACATTTTTAAAAATCCTGAGTGCCCTTCTAAGGGAGAGGTGTGCACTTCCATAAGAATCTTTTGTTTGAGTTGGGAATTTTGGATATGTATAAGCGATCTTTGTACCATAACGAATCATTTTTCCATCTAAATGTATTAGATGTTTTGGGATCTTGTTGTAACTTTTGAATGAGTTCCCACACTTCTTAATCATTCTTCCTGATGAGCCTTGGTATTGCAACAAGAATGCTACAACTCCCAAGGCTATCGACATTAATTATTAACCTGGGTTTCATACAAACTTAAGAGGTGTGGGCACTATATGTGCGGCATATAATGTGTCCTTCCTTTGCTGTCATGAAGTAATGGAGTGCATGTACTGAAGTCAAATCCTAAACTAATTGTAGAAATTGAAATGTTAGAAATGGAACCTTAACCTATTGCAAGAAAGAAAGTACAAGGAAAGAGACAGAAATTCACTGCTAAATCACACCATTTCCTAATTAACTGCCAAGAAACTATGTGTTGCTATAATGCTAAATTATCACGAACCAAATGCTACTATCTAAGCATTGAAGTAAGAAGCATCAAACATCACTAATGTGTAAGTAAAGGTACCGGAATAAATTTGTTTTTATCTATTTGTCCTTTCATGCAAAATCAAGTATGCAAACTAATTTCCTTTGGTGATGTGGCAGGTGAATTAAGGATGTTGGAGGTTTGATGGGAGGGTTAGGAGATGGTTGAATGGTGGGGGAGACCCTTGGGAGGATTTTAGTGACTTCCTAGAGGTTTTCCATCGATTCGGCCTCAAAACAGGTCGTTTCACGAAAACCTACAAGATGTACTATAACCTACAAGATGATCTTGTAGGAATTACAGGAAACCTACAAGATACAGCCGAGAGAAAAAAGTGAAGTGTTGGAGGTGATGGAAGGCTTAGGGAAGGTGGTATATGGGTGGAATGGAGTGAGAAAATTCCTAGGATCACTCAGAAT
Organism: Pinus taeda; assembly: GCA_000404065.3. Taxonomy (NCBI): domain Eukaryota; kingdom Viridiplantae; phylum Streptophyta; class Pinopsida; order Pinales; family Pinaceae; genus Pinus; species Pinus taeda. The sequence goes on along the minus strand of APFE030591826.1, from coordinate 44,696 downwards.
TCAAAACCAAAGTTGGGAGATGGATGGATTTACTCAAAACATTTGGAGAAGTTTCCTTGTGAAATGATGAAATTGGTGAGGGTTTAATGACCAAGAAAATCAAATCCAAATTGGATGGGAAATTTTTTTTATTAACTAGAATGTCTTTGGTCCCTATTCCAAGTGGAATCTCTCAAAAATACCTTTGTTAACCCATGCAAAAAAACCAAAAAAACATTACTATTCGAAAAATCTAGAAATTCGAAAATTAGTGAGCTACTAAATCTAAAAAATGCCTAACCAAATCAAGTGGAAATCCAATGGGGTAATTTTTTCTATGAACTATAATTTTTTTTTGATATAATTCAAGTGGAATGAATTCGATTGAAGATTGTTATCATGCTATAAAAAAATAGCCAAAATTTACTGTTCTTTGCTAAAAAGGAGATCCAACAATCTAGATTTGGGAATAAGAAGAATAATCCAAGAAACTCAATGATTATTATGAACTTCCAAATATTTTCCAAGGATGAAATAATGCTTGTGATCCTACAAAATAACTTACATCAACCATTTAACTCAATCCTACAACAAGAAATCATTAATATTAAATGTAGAAATAAAAAGAAATAAAAACTAGAGATGCATGTGAATAAGCAATGAAAAGAAGGAAATAAAACGATAAAAAAGGGCTCTGAGGTTCCTGGGATGGCCAAGCCCAAGGAAACTCAAATACCTATGGAGGAGGACAAGATTTAGAAGCTGAACATAACACCAATCTTCATTATTTTCATCAATAAAATTACATCCTTGTAAGAAAATACAATGGAGTTGCAAAAGTACAAGCTCTCTCCAAAATAACACTAATGAAAAATCTATCCCTAGAGGAAAATTTGACTTGGTACTTATAAAAAATGATTAGGAATCATTACCCATGAATGGAGGAAGTTTTTCCCACCAAAATCCCTTGATTAGTGGATCTAGTCCTCAATACTAGGAATTTGAATTAAATGGCAGGGAACGCATTCCTAGATTTCCTCAATCATTCCCTAAAGGAAAGTTCAACTTGGTACTTATACAAAATGACTGAGAATAATTCTCCATGGATGGAGGAATATTTCCCTACTGAAATCCCTTGATTAGCGGATATTCTCTCTTGATTGGTGGATCTGTTCCCTTCAATACAGGAACACATTCCTAGATTTTCTCAATTGTTGGAGTTCCACAATTTGTGCCATAATTCCATAATATCTTGTTGACTTATTATTTATTATTGATACTCTAGTAGTAGGAAACAAGTCCCTAAATTATCTCCTCCTCCAACTCTTAATAATCTGCCCAATATTCTCATAATATTCCACAAAAAATAAATAATATTAGGCACAAATATTCAATTATTCATAAACCTTCCTAATGAATATATTAAAGTTAAAAATAAATTATTTAATGCAAAAAGAGAGGTTTAATTTTCTGAAGGATGATCATAGGCCTTAATTTATGTTTTAAATTAGAGGCATAGGCCTTAATTTATGTCTAATTTAGAGGCCCATCATACCCCCCTGCTGAAAGTGTTGCTCATCCTCTGAGGAGCTTAGCGACCTCATTGTGCCTCCTGCATGGCCCTAGTGGCCTCTCTCTTGTGCATTAATACTCTTGGTTGTAATCTCTGCAAGGACAAGCCAAAAACATATTTGTGCAAAGAAAAATCCTTGTTTCGTAAGACCATTAGTTTGCTTTCTTCCCCTTATTCAAGATGGTTCTTGATTGTTTTTTCAATTTGGCAAGGTCTTCCACACCCTTATCAACATTCTGCTACCTTGTTCCACCATTTATTTGCCTTAGGACTACCTCTTGTAGGATTTCTGGGTCACTTTAATTCCTACAGCATCATCCTGTAGAAAACACAGTCCCTTTGTAAACTAAAGTAAAGGAGTGGAAAAAATAACATATATGGTGGAGGAATGAATGGTAATGAGTGGTAAAATAAAAATGTGAGGGACATGGGTCTGTGTCATCCTCCTTTTCTCTTTGACCGCGTGTCTTGCTGACCTGCAAGTGGAAATTTCATGAAAATGGAGAGGATGATCTCTTTGTTTTTGCTTTTCAACAATGAAATGGGATGGATGAATGATGAATAGATAGTGAATTTGAAGTGGATGGAGGGCTTGGAGTGTTGTAGTGACCTTGGCATTTGCAAAAATTTCTTCTTTCAACTATTGTCCTCATTCCTTGAAATAATCACCCTTCATAATTTGACTTTTCAACATTGCATGAGTGAAGGAGTGAGTTGGAATCAACTAGTTGAAGGCGGCTGAGACCGCTGACCCATACTTAGCTTATAAAACCCCATCTCTTATGTATTGACAACAAATTTATAACTATAATATGCTTAAGAGAAGAGGTCAAGAATATTCCACACCTATACCTACCTGATGGTTGTTGGAGAGACATGCATGTTGTTGCTGAGTTGATGTTGATGTGCAGGTGTTGGATGGTGATGCTGATGATCCTGATGCTACTGCTAAGCTCTGGAGGGGCTTCTTTGACCTCTGGATCTCCTTTAAAACTGCTCACTGCCAATCATGTAGGTGTTGTTATGTATCCTGTAGGTTTACAGGACAACGATTTGTTTTGTCCATATCTCCCAAACGGTAGATTGGATTGAGCTGAAACTTTTTGAGCCTAATGCCATCATCATTATGCACCTCCCCATAGAAAAATTTTGGTCAATGGATCTCGAGAAAAACTAAAAATGGGTAAAAGTGATGGAGACCAATTCCTTGGAAACCGTGCACTAGAAATTTCTAAAATTGCTTGTGCATGTTACCACCATCCATATGCATCTCCCCATGAATCAAATTTTTAAATGGATGCACGGATATTGAAAAAATGCAAAAATGGATGAAGGTGATGGAGGCCATTTTTTTGGAAACCGTGCACTGGAATTTGCTGAAATTGCTTGAACATGTTATGATCATCAATATGCATCTCCCCCTGAAACAACTTGGCAAATGGATGCATGGTTTTCAAGTTATGGAAAAAACAAATTTCTTCTCTATGTATTTTTGTATCCTGTAATAAAATAGAGTATCCTGTAGTTTTTTAGGACAACAAGGAAAATGAGTGGTAGAAGCTTGAGAATGATGGGTGGATGGTGAAAATAGATGAGGGTGATGGATTGGCATGGCTGGCCTTGTTCGAGCATTTAAGAAAAGTAGGAGAAAGTCAAAATTTGACTTCTTTTGACTAGGTTTGACCAATTTTCCTTTTGGAACCAACTTTGTTCTTGTTGCTTGCAGATGTTCAAGAGTACATGCATGCATGGAGCAAGGATTCTTTTATTTTTTTATCTTTTCTTCTTCTAGGCCTACTAGCAACCTCAATGAGGTTTTCAACAAGTAGGTTTGCCTAGGCACCTCAAAGGAGGTTGTCACCGAGGATCTTTTATTTTTTTCTTTTTTTCTTTTTTTTCCAACCCATTGACCGCCTCATGGAGGTTTTCAATCAATGAGCCACTCTGAGGTGCCTCCAAGGAAATTTTCACCTTAGGTTTTTATTTTTTCTCTTATTTTTCATTTTTTTTTTCCTTCTACCCTACCCTACTTGAAAAACAAAATCACTTTCAAGTATAAGAATACTTCCAATGAAGCCATGTGCACATCAAGATGACAGACAAAATGATGTGGAGGCTTGAAATGTATGCTTTGACATGTACCTGGATTTCAGAGACCAAATGATTTGACTTTAAAAGGATCAAGCATAGTTGAGGAAGAGAGTGACGCTGCAACTTAGTGATTGTCTAGAACCATATTTCAATATAGTTGTGATGCCTCTGGTCCACTTACTAATTTAGATCATCTTGTATGTCTTCTTCTACCATGACCTTCAAGTCTTCCTTTTTATGTTGATTGATCTCTTGAATACATGGAGGATCTGATGGTAACCATGAGGGAACTTTCTCACTCTTCGATATTGTTGTCTTCTCTTCATCAAATGCAGCCCATGGTTCCTTGATCTTCTCTTTTGAGTCTTCTTCTTTTGGATGTGGTCCTTTAATGATATCAATATAATCTCTCTTTTGCAATACTCTTCCTAAGCTATGGTGAATACCATTGAGCTCAAGAGGAGTTGTTTGGAAGTGTTGTACCTTAGCATTGTAAGTGGCCTGAGATACTTCAATGTGTGGGTTTGGAAATGGTGGTATAGGTAGTTGAGTGGGAGTGTGTATTTGAGATGGATGTGGATGAGGTTGTGGTTGTGGTGGAGGTGAATGGTAGGGATACAATGGAGTTTGGTATGGAGGATATTGAGGAAAATATTGAAGATATTGTGGATGGCTCCCGTAAGTTCCTTGCCAAACTTGTTGCCAAGATTGGTTTTGGGGTTGAGATGGCCAATGTTGCCAAGGAAAGGGTGTGTTCCAATTACTTTGAGGTGGATCTGAATAAGCTTGAAATGGTAAATTAGGCTCTTGCATCATATTAGGCTAAATAGGTTGCCATGGTCCTCTTGGAGCTACATAACATTGTTGCATTGGCAATTGACTTGCTCCATTGTCCTCTTGGTGAACTTCCTTCAACCTTGGTAATGAGGAGCAACATTTAACATCATGTGATCCTACATGGACAACACAAACATCTTCCTTTTGCTCATTTTGTATTCTTAACATTTCTACTTGTTTGGTTAGATTGCTAATAATTTCTATTTTAAAGCCATCAAACACATTTCCAAGTTTAGCTTGACTTACTAATTGATTTACCTACTCTTGCTTTTCCTCTTGATATGTGTTTTCATGTTTCACAAATTTCCTCAAATGATAATTGATATACATCACCTCTACTTATGAGATTAAGGAGATCAATCCACTCATCCCTAATTGTTCTAAGTAAGAGGGTTTTTAGTGTGTCAGATCCTAAATGATGTAGTTTTTCCCTCTTAAGATTATACATGAACCTCTCTATTAGATCCTCTAGACTCTCATCTTCTCTTTGATTCATTCTAATATTTCTTCTTTAAGGTCACGATCTTTATATTTTTCTATAAATATATTTTGCATATCATTCCATGATCTTATTGAGTTAGTCCTTAAACTCATGAACCATTTAAGAGCTCTATCCTTCAATGTTGCCGGAAACAATCTCAGTTTTTTAGTCTTTAATAAGTAACCATAAGATATACAAACAATTTCAAATTCAAAGAGAAAGGTTTATGGATCCTCTAAACTTGGACCATGAAATTTTGGATGAAAAGATGGAGGGATGTTCTCCATGTGCACACTACCGTCAGTTTCTTGAATGGGAAATTCGAGAGGATTTTCCTCATTATCATCATCGCCATCAATTTCTTCTACATTCTTCACCATCTTCTTCTACCAGCAAAAGTGAATGGTGCTATGGCTCTTACTGCACCATGTGATCAAATGGGTGGGTGGGTTGGTGTTGGAGAATTTTGTTTTTGTTTTATGATTGAATGAAAACTATAATGCAATGCAATTTTCTACTTTTGAAATTAAATATGCCTA
>APFE030591826.1:18879-34136 GCA_000404065.3 Pinus taeda | reverse complement strand
AATGATAATTATGCTTCACTATGCCCTTTGAACTTCAAACTAATTTTTCAACCCAAACCTTTGCAAAATTTTAAAAAGACTACACACCTTTTTTTGGTTTGTAGAAGCTCTATATTGAATCCATTGTATCTCTATAATTACAAATTTCCAAGGTCTAAAATTTGTTCCTGTGGTAGCCCTCAAAGTCCTCTTTCCGATGGCAACATCCTGATCAAAATTGGATTCTCCAAGAAAGAGTTATGCCCAATCTATGAAGATGGCCTGATTATATAATTTTTCAACTGTGCAAACTTGTATGATGTGCCACATGTCACCGTTTTGACCTTCAGATTTTAAAAAGACACACAACAAGCTACAACCCATCCTCTTTCTATAACTTCTTACAAAATTTCAATCTGATGCTCAGAGAGAAATTTATGATGATTTTCCCAAGGTCACCTATTTGGAATGTAATTCAAGAGTCTACAAAAATACTAACTTCATCAACTCATATCTCCAAAAATATAGATAGACAAGATCTAAAATTTGGACCAGAAGTTCAAAACGATTTTGGCTCAAATGGGTTTTTTTTGGCTTATGAAACTTGTTATAGAAAAATTTATAGAGAAACTGCCACGATGACGTATCTGGAGCAGCGAAACCCTAAAATCTAAAGCTGTGATACCAAATGTTAAGAAACCATATTACAAAAAGATAGAAAAGATAGATCAACAACTTCAAAATCAGCCTCTTCAAGGGGGAAACCTCCTTTACATTACGCAAATGAACAATTCTTGGATGATATAAATGACAAAACCTCCTTTCTATATATAAGAGTCTAAGGGGTCACAGTATAATCAAATTTGACATAACAATAATAATATAAGGGCACAACAATAACAATAAGGGATACAATTACAATAGTAATGGGGGAATCACCAGTTTTATAGAAACCTAATAGTGAAGAGAATCATGGAATAGACAAATGTCTCTCTCTAGCAGGCCTATAGGTCATATACTAAGGAGTAATAAAGATTCAGTGAGAACAAGGTTGTTTCATTAACCAAAAGAGGACACCAAGACCTTAGCCATATAAATAAGGCATACAAGGTGCACATTATCCTCATTATAATTCAAATTAGAATGCACCTTTTCAGCCTTGGTACCCTTCCACTCATATATCAGGGTCCACACCTCCTTCTTGGCCTTATTCTCCTCCATACGCTCCTAAACCTGTCAAGCATCCTTTTTAGACATATCCACCCCAATATTTCCAATGGGGAAACCCCTCACAATGAAATAGGCCTCAAACAAACCAACCTCGTGCTTTACTGCGTCCACCCCAACCTCAAGCACAACTAACCCATCCTACTCCACCTAAGAAACCTCAAATTATTGTTCAACATAATCTGAACCCAAAAAATAAGAAGGCACAATAGGTCTATAGTGAGTTAATATCTTAGACTCCCTATGTTGTGGAAATCCAAGAACACAACCTTCGGTCTGGGAGGGTGCTCCCAAATAATCATCCACCTTCTCCACCTGAAGAGATTAAAGGAGAGAAGGAAGAGAGTGTCCCTCAAGTCAATGCACCCCCATATCCTGAAAGGTTGATCCACCCTAACCAACACACCCAAAAAGAGGTTGAACTTCTGGGATAATTGAAGAATTTGTGTCAAAATACCCCTTCTCCAGGTGATTAAAGATGTTCCCATCTACAACAGGCTTATTAAAAAAAAATGTTTCAAAAGGCCTGGGAGAAGAAGGAGACATAACCCCACCATAAATGTTGTTGGACAACTATCTGATCTGATGCTTGGGAGGGTGATCTCCCCAAAATACTTAGACCTTGGTAGCATAGTAGTGGATGTGCATATTGATGGCATTATGGTCTGTAATACCCTGATTGATCTTGGAGCTACAATCAATGTGATGACTAGGGAAACCATGTTGAAGCTCAGTCTCGAAGGGGCTTTGAGAAAGGGCACCACAGTGCTATAGCTTGTAGAAAAATCCACAGTAGCTCCTGAGGAAATTATTGAGGATGTCATGGTCTCCATTGACTCTTGGGGGTACCTAACTGATTTCCTTGTCCTCCAGCCTAAAACCAAGTTTAATGACTATCCTCTCATATTAAGAAGACCATGATCCATTGTTGATGCCTACATTAGTTGTAGGGTTGGGAACATGAATATCAAGAATGGACATTTATCCAAACAACTTGTGTTGTATCCTCCTTCTCACCCTTATATTGAACATGATTTACCCATATGGTTAGAGTAAGAAGAAGAGGATGAATTGTATAATAAAACCCCCTAACCAATGTGCACTCTAGATATTTTTATAGGAGGGGGACAACTTGATAAAGATGACCTTATTGACCATATCCTTCATAGTAAACCTCCCATTCCCATACCAATTGATGAGTTGATGAAAGAATCTAGGAGTAGTCATTGGACTGACTTATGCTTTGTTGAATCAAGTCTTGAAGATGCTAAAATTGTAGAGTTTGGCCCATATAGAACTTTAAATATCAACCCCTCTCTCTCGGTCATACAGGAAGAAAAACTGTGTAATGTACTAAGAAAACACTTGGATGATTTTTCTTGGGATTATAAGGAAATGAAAGGTGTGCATACATTTTTTTGACCTCATCATATTTACATCAAGGAGGGATGAAATCCTATGTGCCAACCCCAGAGAAGGATGAACCCACCCCTTAACAACATTATGAAAGAAGAATTACAAAAACTACTAGATGTAGGGTTGATATACCCCATTTCAGATAGTGAGTGGGTGTCACCTCTTATTTTAGTTCCCAAGAAGAATGGGAAGTGGATAATCTGTGTTGATTGCGAGGAACTTAACAAGGATATAAAGAAGGACCATTTTTCGTTGCCCTTAATTGACCAATTCCTAGATGGACTTGCGGGGAATAAATTATTCTCCTTCCTAGATGGATTTAGTGGATACAACTAAATCCAGATTAGCCTAAAGAGAAACATAAGACAACATTTACATGTCCTTCTAGTACCTTTTCCTATAGATTTCTTCTATTCAGTCTATGCAATCCTCCTACTACTTTTGAGAGGGACGTTCTGAGTATTTTTGCTAAACTTGTTCATGAATATGTTGAAATATACATGGATTATTTCACTCCTTATGGATGTGACTTCCATGAAGCTCTCTTCAATCTGTGTAAATTTTTTAAGAAAGGTATTGAAATGAATCTCTCATTGAGCCCTGATAAATGTTATTTTTTGATGAATGCAGGGAATATCCTTGGCCATTCTATATCCAAGGAGGGAATGCAGGTTGACCTAAACAATATTTCTATCATCAAAAGGGTCCCTATCCATGAAAATCAAATAGATGTCAAGAGTTTCCTTGGATTAGCTAGGTATTATAGAAGGTTCATTTAAGATTTTAGAAAAATAGATTCACCCTTGTTTGGTCTTCTGGCTAAAGATTTAGATTTTTGTTGGACAAGCAACTGTCAAGAGGCCTTTGGAATACTAAAAGAAAATTTGACCACTGCACCCATCCTTAGGGGTCCCAACCAGGATAACCTTTGCATATACACACAAATTCCTCAGACAAAGTTGTAGGGTCCTCCTTAGGACATGTGGAAGATAAATTTCCTTATGTTATCTATTTCATTAGTAAGAATATGTCTAAAACTGAATTGAATAATCTTGTCAGTGAAAAAGAACTCTTAGCTATAGTACATTCTCTAAACAAGGTTAGGCATCATATCAATGGTTATCAAGATTTGGTTCACACTGATCATGCAACCATTACGTATTTAATGAATAAACTTGATGTCAATTCTAGGATAATTAGATGGTTGTTATTATTACAACAATTTGATTTAACTATTGTTGATAAATGAGGGAAGGAGACGTGGTTGCAAATTTCTTGTCAAGAGTAACTCTACCTGTAGGAAATGAATAGATGATATATGATTAACTTACAAATGAACATCACTTTCCCATCTTAGTGCTTTACACTTAGTTTGCTGATATAGCCAACTATTTGGTTGCTAGGACGTTACCTCCTAACCTGGTCTTCTGCTCTTGTAGAGAATGCTGAGAATACCAAGCATCATGTTTTTATTGAGGAGGCCCAAGTTATTGTGAAGGTTCCGCATTTTCACCACCAGAAGTTTAAAGAAGCAATTGAGATTGAAGAAAGGTCAAACAATCTCAATAGAGATGATGGCTGGAAGATCACTAGTTGTTGGAACCTTGCCCTCTCTTTCTAGTTGGTTCTTCCCCCACCCCCCCATCTTCTGATTTTTAGGAATGATTTTGTTGCATTAGGTTACTTTGGATTTATTTAATGATAAGATCTATTAATAGGTTATATTATATATATAAGAAGAAATACTATTATTAATGATAAATAAGAATTTTAGGAATTAAAGTTATAATTTCAATGTCAAATTTTTAGGAGTTATAAATCCATAATTTTTGTTTTTGTCCTACTAGTCTTTTATAATTTTACATCATTTCCTTAAATTTATTTGATCACCCCTTATATGACTATCATAATATGATTATAAATGATCATTAATCTAAAATTTATTAGATAGATTAAGTATACATGTTTAATTATTGGGATCTTCTAATAAGTTATATAATCCATTAGTAACATTAGGATAATACTATTACTAACTATTAGGTAATAATAATATAATTTTAAAGTAATAATTAAATCTATAATATTAGTATTACAGTTATAATGATATTAAGGTAATAGATACACACTATTATTAATATTAATCACTAATAAACATTTTATCTTAAATATAGTAACTTTTTTACTTAATTATTAACATTCTTACTATAAGTTAGTTAAGCATTATAATATTAAAATGAAATATTCATAAAATCATTAATTTAACATTTAGAACCCACTATATATTTTAATAATAGATATTAAAATAAGTAAATAAATAAATAAATTTGTCCATGTCATTATCCCTTAGTCCATGTACAGTCCAATTGTGTAGTCAAAGTTAGATGTTACATGGTCAAATATAGTCGTTAGCCTAGTCGCTTATTGAGGTTTCCTACTCAATCTTAGTTATTGGAAGATTTGCTCTCCCTATTAAAATGCAGCCATGATTTGATTCTTCAACTTGTCCTGATGATGAACCACACTCGTTGGTTTGAAACGCGTCGACAAATATTTCATAATGTGATTTACACCGAAAAATATCTCATAAAAGAAAGATTGTCAAGAAGAGTGCCCCATTCACCTAGATTGGTGGAAACCTTTTTAGATTGGGGTCATATCATATCCTAAGAATATGTGTCAAGGAAGAAAAGGTATTTGACATCTGCTCAGCATGCTATGATAGGCCCTGTGGGGGACACTTTGTTGCTAAGAGGACAACCTTCAAAGTTCTATAGTCATGTAATTATTGGACCACTTTACGTCAAGATGCAAGCAAATACACCACCAGATGTGATCAATGTAAAAGGACGGGTAAGCCAACACCCAAGGATGAAATTCCCTTACAACCTCAAGTGTCTCTAGAGCCATTTGAAAAGTGGGGCATGTATTTCATTGGTCCTATTGATCCCCCATCATGACAAAAAAGGTATATCATTGTGTGCACTGACTACTTGAACAAATGGGCTGAAATAAAAGAAGTAAAAGCAAAAACTGAGCAGAAGTTGGTTGGATTTCTAAGGGAGAATATCCTCTACAAATTTGGTTTTCTAATGGAATTAGTGACTGATCAAGGAGCACAATTTACAACAATTTTGATTGAATACCTTATGAAGTAATACCACATCAAGCACATGACATCTATTGATTATCACCCTCAAGCAAATGTGTAGGTAGAAGTCAATAATAGAGCATTGGAGAACATTCTTACAAAGGTTGTTAGTGATAACATAAAAGATTGGGCCGAAATACTTTTTGAATATACTTCGGCCTAAAAAACCACTTGGAACATGACCACTGGGTTCACTCCCTTTGAGTTAGTCTATGGGAAGAAGGCCCTATTGTATATTGAATTTGAGTACAATACCTTGAGGATGGAATCCCAGTTAGACGTGGATCTCACTTTAGAACAACAAGAAAGGTTGCTCCAACTCAATGGTCAAGATGAATTCAAAATCCCAGCTCTCCTACACACTGAGGTAATCCAGCTACAAAAGAAATATTTGGCATGAAAAGAACATTAGGGAAAGGACTTTCCATGAAGGATATTGGTCGTGGTTGTATGATTCCATATTTATGTATTTCAATGGGAAATTGACGACAAGATGGTTGGGTCCCTATCTATTGGAGAAGTATCATGAGAATGGGTCTATCCAAATGAGAACCACTGATGAGTAAGGGATTCCCTTACTTGTCAATGGTCATACATTGAAATTGTACAAGAAGCCTATGTCTAAGGAAGAATTTGTCATTTTAGTTAGCAGAGAGTTAAATCTAATTGGTAGGATCATAGCCCTGATTCCACAAAAATTCAAAAAAAAAATAGGAGGGCCTAGATGAAAACCCCCATGAGGAATCTGAGGCCCACTCCTGAGTTGAAAATCTATCCAAGGCAACCCAAGAGAAAAAAAGGGAAAAGAAAAATAAAATATCCACAAGTGAAAACCTCCTCTAAAGCACCTAGGATAAGCATGTAGGCCTAAAAAGAGAAAAGAGAAACACATGGAAGGAGCTCCTACACCAATTCTGCTAACATTATTCCTCTTTGGCGGGACTACACGAAGTTGGAAGATTTTATGGCCAGGGTAAAAAAACTACAAGTTTCCATCCATCCTTCCATTCATACACCTCATCTCTACACTCTCCACTCACATACCCATCTCTCTCCATCATCCAATCAACTAGACACTCCAGTTTTACCTCCTCGTTGTGATGCTACAGGAGGGACTTGTATTGCTATAGGAAGTCTTGTAATGCTACAAGAGGAGCCTGTGAGGCTACATGAGGGGGATACAATGGGAAGAATAGACCAGAAGGCCATTCTGCCTCTAGGAAATGATAAAGGGTGGTCCTGCAATGATTCCTTCATCATCCATCCATTCCATTTAGTCAAAAATTGCTTGAATTTTCTAATTTGTCTTACCTCTAAAAAAACACAGAAATAATTGTTTTCTATTCCTCTAACATACACACCACTTTCTGATGACTCTAACCCTCTCCTCATGACTTGTCATCACTTACCCTAAACACTAACATGCAAGATGAAGACTTCAAGCGAGGATGAAATTATTTCTACAAGGAGGAAACTCCTCCCATAGCAGCTTGTGCAGTCACAAAACAAATACTTGAGATCCTATTTTTGTTACCCACGGAAAGCATGATGGATCCATGTCTACAACCAAGAATAGACACATCACCCTTAGGAAGGCATTCCACCAGCAACAACATCTTATACATTAGGGAGGCACTTACACACGCAAAACAAGTTATTGGTCAGGGTATCATCAATTTGTGATGACATGCACAAGAAACAAGAAATAGAGTCAACTCTCTCTGATATCATGATGTTATGCCTAGATCTATCATGCAACCATCCCCAGCAATTTAATCCATAGGTAGGCTCATCTATGTCAACCCTCAACTCTTTCTATGCATAAAATGACTAAAATGTGTAATGGTCAAGAAAGGAGCTTTAATAGGCTAGAGGTGGGTAGTGAACTTGGCCACCCTTGGATAGTAAAATTATGTTTGCATTAGTCACCCATGCAACATCGAGATGTCAACTCAAAGTGAGTTGTTGTTCATGAAGAGTGGGATGATAATCACTACGAGAGGGGAAATGATTGCAAGGAATTGAGACAACAGTCCAAAAAAAGGAAACTCTTGTATATGCCATGTCACCAAAGTGCTCCAAGCCTCTTCCAAAAAGATAATATTATGTACTAGGCTCAAATTCATTTTCACATTCTCTCATTTAAAAAAAAAAAGTAGTTAGAGGAAGGAATATATATTTTTATCATACCACCTAGGGTGCCATCGAGAAGTTCCAAACCCTGTCTGTAGGTGTTATAGGAGGAAGCTCTAGGAAGGCCTGAGAGGATATAAGAGGGCCGAGAAGGAGCTACAAAAGGAATTGAAGGGTGAAAGGGAGCCAAAGTGACCCAAAATTTTCTACAAACCATCACACACACACAAAGCTATTTTGAAAGGAACTAAGTCACATCCTCCTTCCTTGTTTTCCATACACTGGCATGAGAATTATGCCTGAATTTGATAGCTTGTAGTAGAAGATTGAGTTGTAGGAGGTCTTTCTGGAAAATTTTGTGGGTAGAAGTAGAGAAAAAGAATTTGTTTGATATCTGTTCTAGCATCCTTCTCCCTCACTGATAAAAATAAGTTTAACATTGTTTCCACAACTATGAGTGCTTTTAAAAAAAAACCTTTTGAATGCAACACCTCAGTAACACTAAGGAGGGACAATAGAAGAAATGGAGGGAGGATCTTATATAAGGAAAGCCACATACACAAGGAGGATCCACCAACACCCCCCCTGTAGTGAAAATCTTTAGAAGAAATCAATGGTTGGGTTTCTTTGAATTTCTAAAAGGGTGTGACGATGATATCAATCATGAATTTTCCATGGCACTGCATCCTCAAGTGGAAGATATTGTCACTACTATTGTCATAGGATTTTTCATCTCCTTAAGTCCTTAAACCATAAGTAGAGTGACTACCTTACCCTTGGGAGTTTTATGGAGCAAAGAGGAAAAGGTAGTAAGTTTGATAGCCAGGAAGAACTTCATTCAAAAAGAGAAGCCCATAGAAGATAAGAATGGAGTCAAAAGAGAAAGCCTACCATACCCCTGGGATGAGGTGGCTTATCAATCCTCAAATATATATCTTGTGATAGGAGATTGAGTGTAGTATATGCATATCATTTTAGGTTACTTCATGAGTTCATATTCAACTCCTTGCCCATTTCAAACATTTACTATTCAAGGGATTGATGAAGACAATCAGGAGGGAATCTAGAGACACTTTTCCACCTCCTTAACTCTCTAACTCAGCTTGAGATCACCAAATCCTCACTCACAAGCTCAAATTCATTGACAACTGGTTAACTCCAAGTGCAAGAGAAGCTCAAGAAGAACAAGATCCACAATTTTCAAGATGAAGGAGGAAAATACTCCTATTTTGTTGCGAGATTCTATCAACTACCCATTTCTATAAATAAACGAACTGAAAGGCTCATTAGGATTTGAATTTTGTATTCATCTAGGAGTAGCTATTGAGCCCAGAGCTTGACATTGTCATTATTAACTTCCATATGATGTGTGAGACTACTATTTTCTAATAATGAGAATTTTCTTATTAAGTTACATTTGAAATGAGGTTAAAGGGATGAAACCCTTGGGTTTGGGCCCAACCTAGAGGCTTTGGTGCCTCTTTTGTATTTCTGTGTTGTTCTTATTTTAAATAATTTCATGTATTTCCTTCATTATAGTAGATGTTAAGCTATAAAAACCCATGATTTTAGACTTCCCTATCACATCTATTTTGGGAGAATGATTGGAAATATTTACAGTCTCAGCCCCAAAACATTTTGTTTATAATTTATTCGAAACAAATATATGTTAGTTGTCCTTCTTCATTTTTACCTTCTACAACTTAAGAGTTAGTTCAATTGTAATAGTGTTTCGGCATATAACAAATGTTATTCAAATTCAACTCATTATTTCCATCCTAGTTTATATTACTCTGTTAATGATCATTTTATGCATGCATGTGGCTAGTTGTATGGTTGTGTTATTCTTTATGGGATAGAATCTCTTTCATATCCACTCAAACTTCTCCATATTCTCCTTCCACCCCTAGATTATACTACCAAAACTTTGTTTCCAAAGTCACTTTGTTTAGACAATTTAGGACACCATGGGCATTCATTTTGGTGCAAGGCAAACCTCCAAGAGGTCCTATCATTGTATAGGAGGCTTCCCCAACATTCATTCACTCTCTCCTACTTTCATGTGCCACTTCATGCCTTCAAGACATCATCTCCACCCTAAAAAGTCTCTTGAAACCCCTCTTGTAGCAATACAGGTCCTCATGAAGAAATACAAGACCTCCTGTAGCAGCACTTGTAGCCAGCATGTTGCACCACATTCCTCCACCTATTGTTCTACCCACTATGTGAGCTAGATCAATGTTGCATGAAAACAGGTTACTAATTTGATGAATTATGTAAGATAGAGTATCTTTAATTCAGCAAGTATATTATCCCTTTCTCTTTCATTTAATGTTAGTTAGCATCTATAACTTGATCAAATGGAATTTTCATTTTAATAGTTAAGAATTAGTTTTTCAATTGTGCTTTCACTATAGGTTAATTAGAGGAATCATCTTTGAACACCTTGATTTGATGTCATGAATAAGGGTGGAATGAGTAGAATTTGACGCATTGTGCATATAACAGTATCACTAAGTTTGCACCAACCCCGAGTTGATAATTTGAGTTGAGAAGCGCCTGGGAGTTGTAACACTGTTGGTGTAATACGAGGGCTCACAACTAATTTTGAGCATGGTAGAAACCATATGATTACCAATCAGTGTTGAAAAATAGTAATAGACATGGGGGAATCCACCAATAAGGAAAATGGATACCAAGGTACCTAGTACAATCCACTAAGTGAGAATAGATGAGTTGACATTGAACAATAGTGATCTCGACTAATCAGGAGCTAATGATGTAAAATCATTGTCGATCATGAGAAAGCCTACCACTAATGTCTGTAAGCTCCAAGGTATTACTAGTTCCAAAATAAAACTCCTAGATAATGAACTAAAGTCGACATGAGAAGAGCCGTAGAAAAAGGGCCTTGATGTATCCCCCATTAATCGACATAGAATAAACAAGGATGTTGTGATGTATGGATGAAGTCATGAAGCAATGAAGTACATTTGAAATAGGGATGGTCGACTTAAAAAGGTTAATAAACTATTATATATGGATGACACGGGCTGAGACTTCCCTTGAAAACATAGCGACATGACACAAGAGTTACTTGGTAGCATGACTAATGAGCACCATGTGATATCATGCAATTCCATAAGAGGCATCAAGGCATGATCCATATGACTGGAAGATTAACCAACCAGAGGAGTAGACAAACTCATATGTATGGTATGACTCTTAGGCAAGCTAAAAGCTAACTATTATATAATGAAATAGATAGGTTCCATTTTCAAGGGTGACATAAAGGATACTACTATTTGATGACTAATGCAAATAAATGTTCCCTCTCTTCTCTTTTTATAAGATCATTTTTCATAAAGTTGTCCCCCAAGCTCGAAAAAGATATCAAAGTATACAAGGGATAACCACCTAGCCAAAGTAGACTAGGGTACTCCTTTTCGATAACTAGTCTATCATAGTCTAGAAAAGGGTTAAACTTATATTGGGTAGATGACCCTTCAGGTATCTTAATGAGCATGAAGGAGACAAGTTCACTCAAAAATTGTTTCCAAATTAGGGAGTTTGAAAAGATCTTAAAGGAAACTCCTCTTAGAGGAGTGAGTGGTATATATGATAGCAACTGCTTTCGGTAATGATGGAACTACTTATTACATAATGAGGATAAGAGGTTGCCTAATAGTACCACTCATCGTAATGGTTCCTCCAAGAAAGGGTAAAACACGAAGTGAAAGAGAATAGTATGCCAAAAAAATAATTATGATGGAAGAGAGAAAGCAAGGCTCGAACTGAAAAAATAGGGTGATAAAAAGTGGTAATCATAAGGGATAAAGTGTGGAATCCTCCTGGGTATGGCCAGGAATATGACGAAGAAGAGGACATGAGGCTCAAATTCTAGGTCATCGTGGGTCAGAAGGAACGATTTCAAACAAGAGTAAAAATGACTGCATGGACACCAATATGGAAACAAGGTGTTAAACTAGGGCATCCATGTATAGGTAACCTCTATTGCCAAACTACGATGTGCATATAAAGTAGTGGCTAGTTTCACGACTTGATAAGGTCAGAACTAAGGCACAATGATGGTACTAAGGGTTAAATATGCATCAGTGATGGTGATATATTACCTACCCCTCTATGTCAAGAAAGAAAATGTACCTCAAGCCCATTGATGGAATCAATACCCTCAAGAAAGAGCATAAAAAAAATCTCTCACCAAGCCATTCCTTGCTACGATTTCAATAATATTCTCAAATATTTCCTTTTTCAATTAAATATTCTCGTATTTGATTTCACATTCCCACTATGAGTAAAATACCTATTTTAGGTTCTAACCTTTTATATTTCTGACAAAATAATTAGTTTCTCTTTAGTGCTACTAGTTTCAAACTAATATGATAATAAGAGAAATACTTCTTATAACTGTACAATTTCCTCTATTGTTTATCCAATTAGTCTATACATAACACTGAATATATATATCTATATATATATAATATATATATATATATATATATATATATATATATATATATATATATTATTTTCCATTATATAACTATTTACTCTTACAAGCATTGCTTCCTACTAATTATATATTATATTCTATTAAAATACTAGATTTACCTCTTACAGATGATTAGTTCTAGCTCAAAGGTTTGAATCCTCTTTGTATACATTCATATAAATTCAAGTAAGAATAAACTAATATGTCTCGAATACTTGTATCATATAAATATGCTCTTTCTGTCAACGTACAAGGTTTATAAGTGATGGTATTATTACTCTTTATTGTTTTTCCTTTCTCTATACCAGTTTTATAATTAGCATATAGTTAGCTCATTTAATTTTTCACTACCAAATTTACAAATAAAATAAATAACTCATTCATTTTTCTTTTTCACTATATAAAGTCTAGAAATAAAACATAGTCATTTTATTTTCTTTAATTAAACGAATATAAATGGTAGGTAAATATATTGACTTCAACAATTATCTTGAAAATTAATAATCAAGTACTTGGGTCCTCTTATCCTTGATACTACAAAACAACCAATATCCCCCCAAGCACAGCAGGTCTGCAAATTTATTTCTAACCAATTTTTCTTGCTTTTGGTCAGTCTCTTCCCTTTTCAAAATAAGACAAAAGATAGTAGACAAAAATGATTTTTATCGATTCCCATCTACCACTCTTTTGGTGGTTAGTGGGTACCTCCACCTCACCGATATGTGGCAGTTAGTTATCAGCTCATTAATGAGCATTTGTTTTCCATTCAAAAATACAACTCCATGTCTTTTAGGAAAACAATTAATTGGCCAATATAATAATTCCTTATTAAATTCAATCATTCATATTAGATGCCTAAGACTTATTGATGGGTAAAAAATATTCCACAATAATTTGTAGCCTCATCTCTTTCATCCATCTATACTCAAAAACTAATCTTCTAGATTTTCTTTATTTACAAAAGTAAAACATCAAAATTACAAATTATAAAATATTTATTATCAGTAATGAAGTACTGATGGTTGGAATCTTCAAATTTCTATCAGACTAACACACTTAATAAGGAACACACATATGCACATTTAATTACATAAAATATCAAGCAAAGGGATATCACAATTAACCATATATGAAAGTGTATCTTGACTCTGCTCTAAGAGTTGAACCAAATCTTGTGAAACAAAGGAACCATGTCTGATGTGGATCCTTGTTCTTTGTGCATATTTAGTCTATGAAGATACTACTCATTTCAGTCTAAGGAAAGAATGTTTCTACTCTTTATGAGGATCCAAATCAAATTAAAACCATAAAAATGTATATGTTGATTAATCTTTGATCCATGAAATGAAAAGCATTCATTGTAACCGTAGCTGGAATATTTTTCCAAAAATATTAGACTTTGTAATTTAAAAGGGCCAAATAGAGTAGGTAGAAAGGGCTTGATAAAGGAGAGATTTTTTTTATTGTTTTAAGACAGTGGGATGATCCCATGTGGTTACAACTAAAATTGAACTATAATATATCACTTTTACACGTAAAATACTTTGGAGCTCCAATGACAAGTTGATGTCAGGTTTATACATAGTGTTGTTTCTGATTTTTCTACTACTGCAATTTATTTTTTCCATAGGAGAATGAGCTTTTTGGAATGGGCCGGCCAACCCATCTCATTGTGCTTTTCTTTCTTATTTTTTTTTATGCTTTTATATATAGGATTTATTTTTCATGAATTGATTCAAGGTGTAGTGTGTGGCTTGTTTATTTTTGTTCATATCCATGTTTGAATGATTGTAACATTGTAGAGGTTCATTTCCCTCTTTCATTTGCAGTAGAGGTAGATGATAGAGCATGATCAGATCTAAAGATACATGTATATATAAAAAATATTGCTTCTATTATAAATTATGGTGTGATCTATAGATTTGGTTTAGAAGAAAATCCAACATTATGTTCTTGCTACCAATCTCAATATTCTTCGCTTCTAAATGAATTCTTTGTTGCTTTGAGGCAAGTTTTGACATTTATTTATGAAATTTGTACTTTATAAGACATGGAATATGGGTATGAATGAAGATTTCATGTTTCAATTTGAGAAAAGTTTGATAGATTCTTGTTTGGTTCTAGATTTAAGTACAACATTATTATTACAAAATTATTGGAGTATTGCTATGTGAATGATTGTATAAAGATTGCATTTGGAAATGAAAATGATTATATATGTGGTCTAGTGAAGGGTTGTTCCAATTGAAACCTTTTCTTAAAAATATATTTTCTCTATGGACAACACCCTATTTCTTAGGTATAGGTTCTGAGATTGATATCTCTTCAGTTTTAAGCAAGGAACCATGGTATATTTTAGAACACTCCATGTTTTTAGTTGTCCATAGTTTCCTGTGACTACGAGTTGTAAAAATAAACCCATATCCTATTAAGGTATGTGGGGTATTTGAGGTAGTTTCTGTACACATTAAATTTATGATATAAGCTCATATACCTTATCATTAAATAGGATCATTACAGTTTCATCTACCAATTTCATTGATATATGGACTTGTGATATTATTATGTCAGTATTTATGTGAGTGGATCTGCTGCATTTGGTGGTAATATAGGACAATATATTTATATATTTTCATTCTCTTGCTAAGATTAAGCCGAAATATAAATATAAAATGTTGTAATGCTTGATGTACTTTGTTTTGATTATAAGTGATATTGACATAATCACAATATTACACTTGGGTGAACTTGGTATGTAGAGTTGATCTTAACAAACAATAATTTTGTGAAATTTCATATATATATATACATACATACATACATACATACATATATATATCT
>APFE030591823.1:0-13528 GCA_000404065.3 Pinus taeda | reverse complement strand
GGAGGGACCTGCACAACACCAAGGCTCAGGTTGTAATGGTTTCTTTTGTTTCCTATTAATACAAATAATTCCATTCTTCTCAATGATTTATTATTTATGAGTTGTTTCATATACTCCTTGGTCTGTATGTTGAATATGTTTTATTTTATGAGATATTCAGGTGCTATTTAATCGTTTGATTGTTAGTGAACACAGATTTCGGAGAGAAGGAGGAGCTCATCCGGATCGACGAGGCTAGACTACTACAACAGCGTTGGAATACAGGTAGGATCTAAACACTTGATTTCTTGTATGGTAAATGCATATTTAGAGAAGGATTGCTCTTAATTGTCTTGTTTGTCACTAGAAGGCCTTAAGCTTCTAGGGAGGTTGGTTTTGTCCGCAAGATTAACTCTTTCCGCATGACATGGAGGACCTAGTCCTTTGTGCTATGTTATTCATGGTGACACGGGCAGCGGGCTCCCAAGCCCAACATGAGGCTTCGAAGAGCCATCTTTGGCTGGCTCTCGAATGTCTTAATCCAACCATGTTTAACTGGGTAGACATAGTGACAGCGAATATAAAAAGGCAACTTACCCACTGCCGACGAGGAGAGACGAAGCAGTTTGGTTATGGGTCCATCTTAGTCCCGCTCATGCTGGAGCATGTGCCAGCATTGTAGTTGCAGGATATGGATTTGGATTTTCCTAGACCACATAGACCAGGGTTACACGGTGGGCACACGTCATGCCACGAGGAGGTGGCGAATGACCAGTGTTATGGGGGACATTGTTTTGAGAGTGGCTGGAGCGCCAAGTGATCTTCGTTGAGGATTGGCCATACGCTGGCATGGACTTCAGCGAAGATCTTGACATGCAGCTGCTCGTTGGAGAGTAGCAGGATGATGGTGGTAAGACACTTGATCACATGATTTTTGCATTTTGTTTTTTACGATGTTTTTATATTTTTTCATGTATATGTCCTAATAACAAACGCTACGGAATTGCAGATGTGGGACTAGTAAGACCCATTAGGTTGGCTCCAGAGGCATGGCAAGATGCACAGGGCATCAGAGCACTGGCCTTGGCTCCCCCGGAGGATGACGAGATGGAGACAGTGGCCCGAAACCTTGAGGGTCTGATGGCGGAGATCCGTGATTACATGGGGATCGAGGAGGTCCCCGTAGTGTTGTAGATCCACACAGTAGGAGTGAAACCTAGGGTGCACCGCCTGTTGAGGTGGGTGGCACGAGCGGCTGTGTGCTATAGGGAGCATAACCCGCCACAGTAGACGCTTAGGTTTATTTCTTGCTGATTATTTTTTGAGAGAGATGTGTCTCGGATGTATGGAGAAACAGACTCTATTTGGACATATACACTTATTTTTTGAGCCCCTCGGTGCGCCACACGAGATATATATATATACATATTCCTATGGTACTTTGTTGTGTTTTACATGCTTCTTATATGTTGTTTTGATTACATGTTACGTAAATGTCTGTCTAATACATGGTTTTCCAATGCATCAGTTAACGTGATTAACCTTCATGGAATGTGTTGATATGTGATGAAATCAAAATTCCTTTCTAACAATTTAACACATAAATACAACCTTAAAATCCGATGGTCTCTAACGGAATATCGCCCATTGAGCTGGTGGACGACAAGCTAAGAATCCAGGTTCACAACCAATGTACGAATACCAAGATTGATCACCTCGGCCAGTAACTCAATAACAGTACTATACTCAGTGACATTGTTTGTGGTACAACCTAGACAAACACCTTGAAGGTCTACCAGTTCACCATGAGGATCGTAGATCACCCATGCCGCAGAAGACAGATTGCGGGTACTGCGGCAGGCACCATCAGTGAAACCAACGTAAGGTGCACCAGACATCTGCACAAGAAGAAAATAGACACAATAAGCGGCAATCCTACTGACACACCAAGCTAAAACATGAAAACGTACACACACAACACACCTGCTAAACACACGTATGTACAAATTAGAGCGCATGGAATTCACGCATAGTATTTTTTCAAGTAAATCCCATTTCAGGGCTTATCCCGTTGCGCCACTGTGTGACCATCCCAGATAATCTAGGCATCATCTCGACCCATTTTGTAAAATAATCAACGACACTGATGATATACCCATGCCCCCCAACCGAGCGAGGTTATAGGCCATATAATCAATGCCCCGTTTAGAAAAAGGGTCAATGGTAACAATAGGGTGCAATGGGGAACCATAAGTAAAGTGCTCAAGACAAGGAAGCATTTCCCGATGGACAGGGAGAAATGAGGAACGATGGTGGTGATCGGACCAAAGGGGTTCCTCGAGAGACATGGTATCGATAATGGCTTCATCAGAAGGAAATATTTCTTTTAAAGGGTCTAAAGAAGTGTAGTCTCCAAGCCAAGGGGAATGAGCGTACGAGTTGAGAGCTCTGCTCGAAGGAGTAGATTCGGGAGGGGGAGCCAATGCAGAAACAATCTCAATATAGTTGAGTTTGGTAGGACTCAATGGCATCTCATCACCCCAATATTCTGTCTGATCAGTGGGGGGAAGAACCCACAGATCAGAGCGAACAGAAATCATATTAATAGGGGTGACGTTCGGAGGTGGGAGTGAAAAAACACCCATAAGGGCAAGATCTTTGAAGATTCCATCTCCCACACTCTCCCATGGAAAGGAGGTATGCTCCACAAAAGGTACGTTGCCTTCGGAAGAGGAGGAGAAGAAAGATAGCTGGTCTACTGTGATGATCTTCCCCTGATGAGGGAAATGAATGACACGAAATAGAGATGAAGCCATGGCTCGCATGGCATATGTCCAACTTCGGCCCAAAAGGAGGTTGTAAGTTAGATTGGCATCAACAACTTCAACTTACACTTCGACCGTCTTCCCTTCCAAAGTAATAGGAAAATGCTGGAGTATACCATAAGGGCAAGACTCTCTCCCATCAAAGGCTTCCAAGGTCGTCGGAGACTGGCTCAGAGTTGGAGAACCAATAGCCTTCCAACAAGCAACAGACATGATGCAAGTTGAAGCGCCTTCATCAATGACAGTATGATGAATCATTTTAGAGTTGATGATGAACGGGATAAGGAAGGCAATTTGGTGAGGCAGTCTAAGTATATGGCTATTGAGATCAAAAGAAATCAAATCCGAGTCGGCTGGGTCGATGCCACCGATAGCTGATAGCAAGGACTTCCTCTAGGAGGGGCAGCTCTGGAGGACTTCTAGAGCAGACATAGCTGATGGAGCCTGGGCTAAGTCCTCAACGATGCTATAGTGCTGAGCAACACGAGCATTAGGGTTGTAAGAATATTTCCAGAGTACACCTTTAGGAGGGGGTCGGACGAGCGTCTTAGTGCTAGGTCTCTCAATATGGAGCGGACTAGAACTGGATAGAGGAGCACTAGAGGGGACCTCAGGCTCTTTCCCGGCAGGCGACATATATTCTTTTGCTCGAGTACTAATGTGAATGGGGATTTTCCCAGCCATAAACACTTGAGAACCAAAAGGAGAAGAGGATTGGGCTAGATTAGTGACCATTTGTGTTTGCTGTGAGGGAAAAGGTTCTTTTGGCACTGCAGGAGTCCCAAGGCACCTTTCAATAAACGAATAACTTCAGACCACCTTGGGCAGTCTTTGGTATAGTGACCCTCATCACAAATAAGGCAAGGATACTTGGGCTTGCATTTGGTTCCCCCTCAGGTGGAGGTTTAGCAGAATCCTGTTTCGGTTGATCAGCTTTATTCTTTCCTTTTCCCTTATTTTTTCCTTTCGAGGCTTTGTCCGCCGTGGTGGACTAGATGGCGTTAAACTCAGAAGTATTACTAGAATTTGAAATAGCCAGAGAAGTATTTTCATTCAAAGAATTCAACTTTTGCTTCCCAGGGTTCGTGGAAGATTTCTTGGAGGGCAGATTGACAGAACAATTGATACCATCAACAGATGGTGTTGGCAGGGCTTTGGAAGTTCCAAGCCTCGGGGCATCAGGAAAATAATCATATAGTGTACCAGACTGAGAGTAAACCAAGTCAAGGTATTGAGCACGTGCAATAGCCTGCTCTTCAGTTACACATGCCCCCATGGCAATGTCCTGTGATATCAAACCAACGAATGAGGTCATGAACCAGTCGATCAGGAGCTGATCGGGAATCCAGAACTTAATCAAATGGTGACGCCATCTCCATTCATGGATATGATCAGAGATGTGCGTAGCCGTTGTTTGTTTAAGGGATGTCAGGAGATGTGTGCCTATTTCATATCGAATCGACAACTAAAAATGAGTTAAAAATGCCATCTCCAATTAGTTAAAATCCTGAAAAGATCCGCGAGCTAACTCAATATACCACTTAGCAGCAGATCCAGTGAGGGTCCTTTGAAAAAGGCGGAGCCGGATTGAATCATTAAGCCATGAATTAGATGAACACCGTATATGATAAGTCATAACGTGGGTTTGGGGGTCTTCTTCAGCTTTACCATCGAATTTGGGACAATCACCGGGAATCTCAGTTGGAACCACTGGCCAATATGGATTATGAAGGATTAATAGGATCATTGGTCAATTTGGACACATCTGGTAACTCCAACATTGCTAAAAAGGGTAACTGAGGATTAAAAGACATCTAAGGTCGTGGGTAGGAGGTAGCACCAGAGTTCCAACTAGCTTCTTGTTGCCCCCATTGAGTTTGTCCAGATGGGTTTAGCCCAGGAGGGTTCTGCCCGTAGGGATTTTGTCCATATGGGTTATAGCTATAACTGGATGGCTGACCTTGGATTTTCCCCCTAGCATTCCATTGATTACCAACTTGGCCTACAGGAGAAAAATATGGTTGCTGGTAATTTTGATAAGGACTCACCTGCAATTGTTGATAATTTTGATACGAGGCAAATTGAGTTTGCCCTTGGGATTGTTGGAAACCATAAGGCGGTTGGGTTCCAAACTGAGCCTGGGGGCCAAGCTGCATTTGATAAATAGATTGTGATTGAGATCTAACCTGCATTTGAAGACCGGATTAGGTCTAGAGCCCAAACTGGGGCTGAAAACCAGGTGGAGCTTGAGAAGCAACAATCATTTGAGTGCCCGGTTGAGTAGGCCCAGATGGATGTCCTTGAGAAGATTGAGGCTAAGCCACCTGGCCAGAAGGTTGACCTAGTTGAGATTGAGATCACCCCATTTTCTCAGAAGGTTAAGCCTGCTGGGTATTGGGTTGTCCTTGCACATCTAAGGGCTGTCCTGATGGACCGAATGGCTGAGCAGACTGGACAGTTGGTTGACCTAATTGGATTTGAGGCTGGCCAACTTGTCCAGATGGTTGAGTAGATTGGATAGTGGGTTGGCCTTGCTGTATGTAAGGTTGAATGACCTGCCCAGAAGGGTAGCCCTGCTGGACACCAAGTTAACCTTTTTGCATGTAAGGTTGTCCTAGATTAACAGAGGGTTGCCCAAGATAAGTGAAAGACGAACCACCATAAGCTAAAGGTTGTCCCTGGAAGGGTTGTCCTTGTGGGCCTCCAAGTTTCCCTGGATAAGTTTTCCCGTAATACTGCTGCCCATAGGAGGGCTGCGTGTAAGACGGCTGACCTTGATAAGGTGGTCCTTGAAAATTCGCAGGGGGTACATGGCCACCACCATAACCAGTGGTACCCCAAGCATCAGCTAATGGGACCATGACCTCAACCGCAGGCTAAGATGGCAAAGGCCCATGGTGATAAATGTGAGCTCCTTGAGAATCATAATAACGAAATGGCCCTTGCGTGCCTGGATTCTGAAGAGCATGCAAATATGGGTCGTATGCCCCCCCTGCTAGAATGGAACAAGAAGAAGGTGGGGCATTAAGTGTAGGATCAACAACTCTGGATGTAGTTTCCGATGGGCCACTATTTGTCGATCCAAGGGAAGGTCCAAAAATAGTGGTCACAACTGAATATGCAGTGACAGCACCGACAATAGGGGCTGAAGAAGCCACACAGACAGTTGGAATAGTCAGGACTGAGTTGACAGACACATTGTGAATTTGATGGATAAAAGACTCTGAAGTTGGAGTGATGGCATGAGACCACATAGAACTCATAAGGGAGGTCCTAGAACCGATAACATCCCTCAAAGCCCTATAGCATAAGGGCAGCATGACACTGAGAGGGGTGACACTAAAGGGTGGAGTTTCCGTTGGGGTAGGAATTTCACTGCTCATCACAACAAATCCTTCGCTTGTGATGGGAGATGTGTCATCCATGTCAAAAGAAGACATTGGAACTGGAACACTAGGAGGAGTACTAGGAATATCTTCTTCGGAAGGCTCCCAAATGGGGTTCCAATTAATATCGTAAGCCTTGTCTTCTGGAGCATGAGAGTTAATCGATTGGATACTCGGAATAACAGGGAGAGTATCACTACCAACCGGTATCTCAGGAGCAACAGAAGAAAGAGACCCTTGGTCACTTGGAATGGGAGACGAGATTGGTGATTCTACCAGGATGATTTGATTCAAAAACCCTAGGAAGACTAATGAGAAAGAACCCTACTCAAGCTAACACAAACAAGATCTAAAAGGGTAAATGTGAACATGGCCGAATAAATTTTAAGACACAAGAACACAACTTGACCTTTTCATCTTTAAAGAATCGAGAAAAGGACCAAAAGATTACTCTAGTCACCTTCAAATGTTTAATGAGCCTGAAGTGATAAGTGCTCAGATGAACCTTTTGTTTTAGGGAGTCCGAAAAGGAGTGAAAGTGACTACTCTGGAGAACTAGGCAAAAGGTTTACCAAACAATCCGTAAAACTGCATATACACCTTGGCAGTCATATGAAAACCAAGGACTTTCCTTACGGCAGTCAATCTTCCCGAATGTTGTGTTCAGTGCGTTACGGTTTGTAAGGCGGCAAACACGGCTTCCTATCGATAAAGTATGATAAACCTAGTGGGGTCTCCCAACATATACTCGACAGTACATGGGAGCACAATTCCGTACTAGACCACTATTGAGTCACAGAAGAAGGAATCACCCAACCTTGAGTGGAAACAAAAGTGACTAGGTTTAATGAAACCAAAGCACGTCTCTAGCCTAGACCTCTAAATAGTGAGTGTTATGTTCCAATGTGTTGTTAGATTTATTCAGTTCATTTTAGAGTTGATCTTGGATTATGTTTCAGTTTTCAGACCTTACCGTGTGTATATAGTAAATCTTAGGATGCAGCAAGAATGAATGAAAAATCTTTTTTCTTCAATGAACACCTATCTACGGGAGTGTAGAGAGATCATTTCCAAACCAAGAAAACCAAGACAACAAAGGCAGTCACTCAATGCATACAAACACCAATTCCTAAAGTGCACGGATACTACTAATGAGAGATCTTATCATTCGTTTTCCAATATGCAAACTTGAAATGCAAATTCACTTTCACTTTCGTACTAAATGAATGCAATCTTTTTTATTTTGATGTCTTTAAATCTAGAAGAAAGAAACAAGCAACAAGCAAGTGTGGAAAAACCCAGTTGATCCAAACAATTGTGATCTATGTTCGGTAGCGAAAAGAAATCGAATCAATGCCAAATATTGGTTCAATAGCATTCACTAAACAATCAACCAAAAACATGCTAAGGGGAAGGCTCAATCAAACCAACAAGAAGTTGTAAATGAATCTTAAGCAAACAAGCAACCAAGCCAACAGATTCAAGGAACTTGAAATAGTGATCTAGGTCACATAAGCAAAAAAACAAGATTCATTCAACAAAACTCACAAGAGAGTGCCTTAACCATGAATCAGTGAAAAACGAATCATCAAGCAAGTGAGAAAAGCAAGGGACCAGTAGGACTGATGGACTCAGGAGGCAGAATTGAGAAAATCAATTCTACAGCAATCAGCGTGGGTAATATACAAGCAACAAGCGCTGATAAAGCATTAGCCACAGCAACAAAGCAATGTCAGCGCAAAATTACATGACTTTCCCGTGATGGTCCGATTTTCAGAACCGTCGCAATTGTGAGGCGTAATTACGCGATGCACAATATATTACAAAGCATTGAGCACGATGACAGCGCAGCTATTAGAATTAAATTCGTGATGATCTTCAAAACAATGACAGGCGAAGCAAAACTCCCAAATCAAAAACAGCCAATCCTTCAATCAAATAGGGGTATTCCCCAAGTCAACCCAAGAAACTCAGAGGACTGATAACCAATCCCCAAAACTTCAAAAAAGACCAAATCAAAAAATCAAGGCAAGAGCAAACAAGAAAAACAAAGGCCAAAACTCCTCCCTAGCAGAGTCACCAATTTGTGATGCAGGAAAGTGTTCCCTCTGCAGGCAGAGGCAACCCCTCTAGCCCTAGAGTGGGTCTAGTCACAAACAAGGAATGATCAACAATATCTTTCCTTAAACAGTTAAAGTTGGAGGCCTACCTCAACCGGTGGTTGATGGAGTTCCATTGTGCTACTCCAGCTTCTGCTTCCTTCTCCTCAATGAGTAATCAACCTGAAACAAAGCAAAGGAAATACAACAAAGCACGTAACCGGAAACAACAATGAACTGTTTACTCACAAAGTTAAGAAGTCATGAGCTATCAAGTACATTTCATACAAGACATAGGAAAACATCATTGATTGCATTAGTAATGAAATAAGAGTCAGCTTACAAACAAATTCTTGATGTCACAAGCCTTCTCAGAAGGGTCCAGCCAGCATGTTCTTCAAGCATTCACTCTTTGGAGATGGATCTCCCAACATACAAGAGCTCTCTCACTTATAAGTTTTACACAAGATTAAGGGAACTTCATAACCTTCCACAAGTTATCAACAATCCCACACTTGCCACACTCACACCAACTATCTAGCAAACTCACAAAACACTAACAACATTGCTCAACTAGCCAACTATTAGGAACTAACAATGCATAGCAATGGTGAGAGTTTAAATAGGAGAAGGAGTCTCCATGAAAGGTGGAAGAGAGAGCTTATCATCAAGGAAGGTAGCACAATTGACAAAACTGCCACACCAGGGAAGGAAGGGCGACATAAACTAGGCTAACAACCAGGTCTGGAGTCATCTGGAAGGCCGACTGTTGGAACAAATTCGCTCAATCTAGATCATCGTGGGCACATAATTGGGGTTCAACGCTGACATCGCTAGTGATCAGTATAACTAGTCAAATCATCGCTGAAGGAAGCACATAGCCCCACACTGGTGCTTAAAATCGGGCCATCACGGGAATTAGGTGTACTTCCACGCTAGTAGCGTGAACGGACTGTTCATGAGCACCTTTCAGCATGTTTATTAAGCCAATAGCCGTGATGAGGTAGATAACTTAGGAAAAGTGGGTCAATTGGCAACATAGGAGAGCATTTGTCTGTCATAAGCATGTTTGACTTGGACACATGACACAGTGAGAAAACCGGAAGTGAAAGTGGTGATAAATTACTGTGTAACAATCATCCTGCATATGTATGAAGAACTTGTTGTCTTCAGTCCATGATAGATCAATGGAAAATATGTGTTGTTCACAGTGAAGCTTGGTGAAAACACAACACTTGCGCACTAACTAGTATCACCTACTCTAGTTGATTGTTTTTCGGTTAATCCTTGTCAGCTTAGTCAAGTAGAGTAAGGTGAGGGGAAAAACCTTAAAAAGCATGTCAGAGGTACTACAAACTACTTCTCTGAAGTTACAACCTCTTCTTCTCTCAATAAGTTGAGATCCCTCTTCCACCTCTGAAATGAATAAGTGTTATGCATAGTTATGAAAATAAAAATGAAAAATGAAAATGTGAAAAAAATTCCAAAAAATGAAAAATGAATAAGGTGAGAGAAGAGAAAAGCTTCCTACACAAAGAGGTGATACAACTCTGTCGGGGTACTAACTAGGCTCACTGGCAGCGGAGAAATTCTTGTGTTCATGCGTGACTCTGTCGGGGTACTGTCTAGGCCCGCTAGAAGTAGAGCAACACTAGAGATGAAACTAAAACTCTGATGGTCATATGGCTTGTGCACTAATATACCCCTCATCCTAATCAAAAAAACTATGTTGGCTTGGCTTGGAATGTGTGTCGATCGACCAAGAGCATGGTAGGTGCTACATCTTACAATCAAGCAAGTGTCGAAACCAAGATGGACAGAGAACTGAACAATACTTTCGGAGGTGTTAGACTTGCTTTTCATGAACAAGGTCCATTCAGAGAGTTGGATTTCTACCAGTGTGTTGCAAAGTGTTGTAGTGGTTACAACCACCCTCCATAATTTTTCCTTAGCTTCATTTTGGAGCCGCCCTGCCAACCATCCTTAGCAGTATGTATTGCATTGTCAAGTACATAGGCTTCATTTGTTCTTTAATGGCTTTCCAACCCATGTGTGTCAGTTTTCTTCACTCCCTTCATAGGATGCCATTCCAGATTTACACTATTTATCGGCTGAACAACTCCCTCAAAAAATTACACAATTCTGGAGGGGAACCAACCTTCCTTCTAGAAATTGCACAATTCTGGAGGGGAACCAGCCTTCCTTCTAGGAATTACGCAAATCTCTTGGGCAGCCTACTGGGCTCCAAAATTGTGCGGAATAGTCAGACAGGCTTCCTAGAGAAAATTGTGCAAACTGGCCTAGTACTGCAACTCAGCCCAGAAATTACGTAATTATGGGAAGTAGTCACCTCCTGACCCCAGAAATTGTGGAATCCCTTAGGAATAGCCAGCCTAGCTTAACTCATAAATTGTGCAAATCCCTCTCCCAGTCTTGTAGGCTTTTGTATGTGCCTTCAAGTTGACCAGTTCCCTTCGGGACCCAGCAAACTTGATTTGCATGCATGGGCTTCTTTTTCTGAAATAGTAAAAGGAAACACACAAAAGGCATCCCTAGGTTTTAGGGATCTATTTTTAGCAACTAGAGGTTACATGCAAATATTGTTTCAGAAACTTCCCTCCAAGTGTCACATTTTCCTATATTTGTGGCATGCACGTTGTGAGCCTCAAACTTATTTATTTGATGCTATAGAGCTCATTCTTCACATTGATCTTGGAGCTTTGACATCCCACAACACATCTAGGAGTCTTCAACACATTTGACTCAGCTATTTCTTGGTAAGTCTCCTTTACCTTCCTTTTACAACATTTTTATTGCTTTTTGTATCTTAGCTTCTATGAGTGTTGTCCGCTTGATTTTTATGAACGCTTGCTATCATTTGCATGCATGTTAGCTTGTACAAGCATTGTTTCTGTTTTCATTTTCATCTCACTATTATCGCATGCATGACATTGTTTTTGTACTAATGGTTATCGATTTGGTGACCCATTTCACACACATGCATGTTTTCTCATTTTCTGAATCTTGCATTTGTTGTTTGCATGCATGATCATTCACTCTTGTTTACACTCAGTTTCGCCAGGCATTCAAATCTTCATATGCTTTCAATCGCCAATCGCCAGCCCTGGGGAACCTTGGCCTAGGCCTTGTCTTGTGCAAACAACATTGCGCATTTCTTAGAGGGAAGGCTTTGCCTTCCTCCCAAAAAATGCATAAAACTGGATAGGTGTTGTCGTCCAGGCTTGCTTTGTGCAATTCTGAGAGGCAGTGCTCTGCTGGACCATAAAATTACACAATGCAGTCCTTGGCCCTGCATCCCTTGCTGACTGAAATTGCATGTTATGCAATTTCAGCACCTAGCAGGTCAGCCTGAATTGTGCATTGTGGAATTCCAATAATCAATCAGCCTCCCCACAATTCGTACTATCTTTTTCATAGTTCCGACAGTCAGTCTCCCAGTCTCCCAGTGAAAATTGCCCAATCCTTACCATCAGTCTCCTAGGTATGTTGCATGTCAGTCCTCAAGTTTTCTTTGATTTTAACTGACATATTTCTTTCCATGCATGTCTCTAGGTATAGTAGGTGTCCGTCTGTCTCTTAAAATTTCCGGTTCAATGGCCGCCAAGAAAGCAAGGTCAAAGGACATCGATGGAAGCACAACTGGAGATGCAGTTGATCAAGTGTCTATGAGTTTGTCAATTTACAAAGACACTAAGTTCATTGTAGACAAAGACATCAAGCTAAAATGGTAGGATGTCAATGGTTTGTTCTCATGCACATTTGCGGAAGATCTTGAAGACTGCGGGGTCTATGTGAACATTCACAAGTCTTGCTTGTACAGGATTGTATGCAGGTATCCCGTGTTTCTATGCGTGGACATGATACATTGGATTGTTATGCACACTGATCCCAAGACAATGGTGTTAAGAAGTGTCAGAGGGATAGAGATTGCTACCTTCAAGGCACATGACTATCAACAGATGTACCACTTACCACAACCAATGATCATAATGGAAACACCCTTCAGCATACCCAGCAGTAGTGCAAACTCTAGGGATATCTTGAAGAGCTGGGTGAAGGAGTCAGTCAAGTTTAGGATGACACCCAACTAGATTTACAAGACGAAGATATTGTGGAAGGCATATCAATACTTGGTCATTTTTTCATATTGCGTGTATGGCCAAGAGAGCACGAAGACCTTCTTGGAAAGTTGGGTGATCACATTGGACCAACTGGCCAGTGAAGGCAAAGTGTGAAACTGGTCTAACATGTTGTCTCACAGGCTGAAGGAATAGGTGATAGGAGCCCGAAAACCATCCAAAGGTTAGCAAGAAGAAATATACATGTCTGCATACATTCTGGATGCAATCTGTGTGCGTCAAAAGGTCTTAGGCTTGAAATGAGCATGGACTTCAGCGGAAACCTTTGTACACACTTATTTCAAACTGTTTTCCAAATGCAGCTTCCGTAGAGTCATCACACAATTGTTAGACCATTTTGTCACCCCAGTGTACAATATGATATTTGAGCAGGATCCACCTTGCATGTCGAAGGTGTTATCACTTAGAATTAAAATTTTATGTATATAGTCCTTTGTCCTAGTTAAATGTCAAAGGTCTGTATCAAATGGTTTTCGTTTCATATTTCATACTTAGGATTGGGAGTTTCAAAGGTGTTTGTTTCGAATTATGCTCTAATCCTATTGGTTTTCCTCCATCATCATTGTGTTATAAGCCATGTCTTATCTTATTCTATCCACCGAGTCTTTTCGTGATTTCCCAGTATAACCTCCTATTGGTCAATTTCGCAGCGTAATCATTGTTCAGTCATTTCGCAGCGCGATATCATCAAGCCATTTCGTAGCACATGACTAGAAATTTAAACTAACCGCGCTGCGAAATCGTGGATTTGTGCGTTTCGCAGCGAATATTACCTAAAGTGTTAAGTCTGTTGATGAGTCACTGATTCTGTCTTCTCATTTCAGTATGTGTACCTCCCGTACGCATGTCTAAATGCTCATTAGTCGTCACTCCACCCACAGATTTGTTAGAATGCACATAAATATCATTTCAACGGATTTTACCGTGCATGGATCGTTATGATGATCATAAGTGTACATAAGTGGCAGGCGGGTTGGATGATGTATTTGAAATTCAAGCGACGCTGTTCAAGTGAGCCTGATTACAAGTGAGGCTGAGTTAAAAAGGGAGGTGAACCATCTCGACCGGAATTGTTGAAA
>APFE030591810.1:502409-560473 GCA_000404065.3 Pinus taeda | reverse complement strand
ATTTAAAAAAATACTAATTAAATGATATAGATATCTCTTTTTGTGAAAAATGAAAACCTTTATTTTTATAGGGAAGTGAAATATACATTTTTAATCATGTTTGTAATTTGATCTAGTGATTTAAGAAGAAAGTGACTAAAAAGATAAACTATAAACATCTTTATGAAGATAATTATTCATCTCAAAATTTCTTTTCTTTAAATATGGAACTCCATCACTTGAATTTCCTATCCATTTAGGATTTCATAGATTGCAAAGGAACCACATGCCAATTATAGAGCTTCTTTAGAAAGATAATCTAATTTTGAGTTCATTTTTCATGGAGATGTGCTTGGCAGAAAACAATTCCATATTATTTATTTCATTATAGACATTCCATATGATATGTTCCAAGCAAGGGCTTCAATGAAAACCTTGCTATCCAAGTTATCGATGACAAACTTTGAATCTCCCATGATTTGCATCTTACAAATGTTCTTAAAATTGGTGGCATATAGTAAGGTCCACAAAGATGTAAATTCCACATTCATGTTTATACCAAAACAATGGCAATATTGAATAAGAATATGATCATTCTAATGAAAGAAGATAACACCACCAACACTGTAGCACATGAGATGTCCTTGACCTGCTACATCAAAAAATTCCCAAGGAGTATAGGGGAGCAATGGAGGCATGATTCAAATTCTTTTCTTCTTAATTTTCAATATGTTCTTAAAATTCTTATAGATAGATTCAATAGTTCCAATAGCTACTTCAACAAGAATACAACAATCCTGAAATATAGCTTGAGTTCTAGCCCACCATATAGTGTTAACAAATATTGTCGGAAAGACCTGTAGCTCTCTAACTAATGAATCATTAAACCAACCAAACACATAGGTTGGCTAAGGAGGGCTTATTCCAGGATGTATAGGATGATTTGAAAAGGGTATTGATCAACTTCCAAACTTGTAGAGAAAAATTTCTATGAACAAAAGGGTGTAAAGTAGTCTCCTCTTGAGATTCACATAGCACACATCTTCTTGGGTTCGACCAAACTCTTTTCAATCCATTTTCCCATGTTAATATTTTTCATTCAAAAAAAGATATAAGATAATCTTGGCCTTCCTAGGCCCATTTTTTTTTCATAAAATCTACCACCACCATAACCTATTCTCCATTAAAATCATGCCTCTATTTTGTATGAATATGTTGACGTTGTTGGACTTGCCAACATTCAAGGGATCTCCCCGATATGTGGTCCCAATTAGACCTCACACCATTTGGGATAGGAGCCCCATTCAGAATATGGCCCCGTTGTTAGTTTCTTAAAGAATTTCCTTGACTCTAACTGTCAACAAAAGAGAATAATGCAAATGTACATTTGAAAGAATGTGAATGTTTGATTGTAAGTGTGTCAAGGTTCTTTTAGTGCAGAGGGAGAAAAGAAAGTGATCCTCTAAGAGAGAGGTAATAGTACCACCCTAGTAGAGACACACATAACCAAGCAGGATCACTCTAGCATCTAGGGGAATAGTCCACAAAGATGTGACGGTCAATATCAACCAATCAACAAGAGAGATTTGTCTAATATCTAGCAGAATAGTCCACAAGGATGTGAGAGAAATAGTAACCATTACAACACATTCTCAATATGATAAATACTAAAATAACCAAAACAGTTCAACTACTTTAGCACAGATGAAAGAAAACATGAATTGCAAACATCCACAAAATACTCTTACAAATATTCATAATCCATGTTGAAAAACGTGTTGGCCATGAGGTCTCTGATATTAAGTGAAAGTTACAAGACAGATGTACATAATGTACACCCCTAGCTCCAATAATGGAGCGTTGGATCCATTCCTTGCTCCCCAAAAGAACTAACTTGTCTCTCTAATGCCTTGCGGGAGGAAACAAGGTGCAAAGTCATTTGCTCATACAATGAGGATATATATATATAACCAATGAGGTGATTGTTCACCTTCTTTGTGGCTCTTTGTGATAAATTCCTCTTGTTTCCAATCGGTCGATGATGCTCGGGGATAGGGGAAAACCTTCGTTGCAACCCACCCATGGATCCTCCCCTACTCTTACTTGCTCTCCATTTCCTACTTGCGAGGAGAGTCCATGCTCAATTATTTTGATTGAGTCCAGAGTTTCCTTCCAAACCACAGATGCTTGTGGATTTTTCTTTTCTAGCTTTCTGATCCACTCATCCAAAGGGGTTGGATCAACATACTTTCTTTTTACCACCATTGTCCACATATTTTCCTTCATTAACAGCCTCCATCCCAATTTTGCTGCTAGAGATGGGCTAAATGATGTGAAATCTTTTAAACTGCACCTTCCCCACTCCTTCGGTCTAGCCACATTTTCCCATGCTACCGAAGGGAGGACAAAGTCCTCTTTTGAGCCAGCCCATAGAAATTTGTTGCATACTTTTCTTACTTTTACCAAGATTCTCTTGGGCACCCATGTAAGTGTCGCCTAGTAGATAGGGATTTCCATGATTATATGTTTGATCAAAACTAGCCTGCCAACTCTTGATAACCATTTGTAACTCCAGTGTCTAATCCTGTTTTCAATTTTAGCCGTTAGCCAAAACCAATCTTGGTTCCTATATTTGTCAGGCTTTAAAAGGAACCCTAGGTATTTTAAGTTGCCAATCATCTTCTTTTCCTCAAAAGGAAGGTCCTCTGATATATTCCTAGTCTCCATCCTAGTGAAGCCTTCTAGAATAAGAGATTATTTATCTTTGTTATTACACATTCCCATAGCTTTAAGAAACAACTCAAGGATAGATTTTAAAACCCTGGTTTCACTCCTACTACCATTACTAAAGAGAAGGATGTCATCTAAAAACAACAAATGGGTTATATGTAAATTGACAACCACTTCAACGCCCTTAATATCACCTCTTCTCCTTTCTTCAAGTATCATTTGACAGAGTCGTCTCCTGCTAGTTGGAATAGTCGGGGGAGAGAGGGCATCATTGCCGGAGTCCCCTTTGACTCTGAAAGAAAGGCGTGTCTGCCCCATTGATTAGAATAGAAAAAATAATATTAGCCATACATCCCATAACCCAATTTATGAACCCGATGTTGAACCTTAAGTGAGTCAACAACATTCAGATGTACAACTAGTTGATACAGTTGTATGCTTTAGATAGGTCTATTTTCACTATAGAACCTTTTCTACGACTTTTTTTTTATGCTGTGAATGGTCTCCTGAGCCACACCTACTCCTTCATGAATCTACCTGCCATCGAGGAACTCAAACTACTCTTTTAATATTTTCCTTGAGATTATTGGTTTCAATCTAACTGCAATTATTTTGTAAATGCAGTTACATAGTGATATTGGTATGAAGTCCTCAAAGGATGATGGGTCCTCCTTTTTCGGGATTAGGGCTATGAACGTGGCATTGAAAGGTTCATAGATTGACCCTTTTACCTTGGATTCTTCGACGACTTCAATCAGTTCATTCCCCAAGGAATCAAAGAAATTTTGAAAGAACTCCACTTTCCATCCACCCGGACCTCGGCTCTTATCCTTTTGAATTGACCTTAATTTTCCTTCAACTTCCCCTTTAGTCACTTCCCCCATGATAATTTCACTCTCCTCCTCCTCCAGATACCTTGGGAAGTTTTGAGCTGTCCTAACCACCTCGACAATTGACACTTCTGAAGGGGCTTTGAAAATAATTTTGAAGTATTTCTTTCCCTGCAGGGACAATGCCTCAAAATATTTGGCCTGAATTCCATCATCTGATTTTAACAACCATATATTATTTGAATTTTTCAGGCCTTTTGCATAATTTTGGAAAATTTTTGAATTTCCATCACCTTCTGCCAGCCATATTGCCCTACTTTTTAGTCTCCACTATTCTTCTTTAATTTCTAAAACATTTCTTCGGCTGGATCCAGCTGTTTGATCCTATTCCTCTTGCATTCAATCTCATATCCATCTTCTTCCGAGATTTCTAGCTGATCTAGTTCCACTCCTATCTACTTTAGTTCTTCTTCTTCTTTGACTTTCTTAACTCTGGCCCATTCAATAGTTGTCTTCTCTAATCGCTTCATATTTTCCATGAACTAATAAGCTTTTGCCCTATCCTCATGTGTTTCGACTGGCCTTCAAGTAGTTTTAAATAAATTGTTATATGATTCCTCCTTGAGCTAGGACAGTTGAATTTAAAAGGGGCAACCGAATTTTTGTTTGGCCCTTTCATTTCAAGAAGGATGGGGAGATGGTCTAAGTCTCCTCCTTCTCCCACCCAGTGTCTAAAAACTAAGATCTTGGCCATCAGTTCTTCTCTCGGGAGAAAATGGTCCAACCTCTTAGCCACCTTAGCTTCCCCTGTTCTCCTATTCCTCCACGTAGGTCTAGACTTGATCAAATTAATGTCCATCTGTTTCCTCTCACTTACCTTGTTTAAGAAGAAATCAAATAGTGGGTCGACATGTGCTGAGGGTCCTCATGTTTGTAAGAGGCCCAGGGAGAAATTCAAATCCTCCTTAATCACCAAATTCGGGTTCTCCATATAAGACTTTGAAAACAAATTGTTCCAGTATGTCACCATATCCTGACAGGGATCATGGATGTTTAGGATTAGAAGGTTTGTGCACATCTCCAGAGAGTATACCTCTACTCCTAGAGCCTATTTAACTCCCCAGGAGGAAAGGACCTTCAACCTTCCCTCTTTCACTCTAGTGGCCAATCCCTCGTATCTGCCTTTGGCATCGAAAGACTGGAAAGTCCATCCATGCAATATTTTAAGTAATGCTTCAGTAATCTCCTCCCCAATACCCAATGTTTCTTGCAGCAGAAGCACATCAGGGTTGTAGGATTTAATAAGGGGCTTCAATGCCAGTTTTTTAGGGGTACTGGCTAACCCTCTATAATTAAAAGAAAAAATGACAATTTAGAACCAAGGGAGGGTTTTTGCGAGGGTTTTTGCACTACTCTAAGCACCCCTGCGTTGGATAGTTGTTTCCCATTAGCAATTTCGATCTTGGCTCTCAGCTGCGCCCTTGATATGTTTGTATTTCTGCCTCTATATTTACGAGTACCAAACAGAATAGGGTGTAGCCCCAACCCCGCCACCACCTCCCAGGGAATGAGTTTATTTTCACGAGGTTTCAGAGGCTATAGTGTGGGATTTCACATAATAGGAAACGACCATACCAACTGCCTCTACACTAGACACCGGGCTTTGGTTCAGATGTATATTGGGAATGGAGGTAATGATATTGTCCAATTGTTCATTTACATTGTTAATATGTAATTTATCTGAATTCATAAGCCTGGAGGGACCAGGCTTGGACAATGAATTGAGAAAAGGCAACTAGGAAGTAT
This sequence comes from Pinus taeda, assembly GCA_000404065.3. NCBI lineage: Eukaryota > Viridiplantae > Streptophyta > Pinopsida > Pinales > Pinaceae > Pinus > Pinus taeda. The sequence goes on along the minus strand of APFE030591810.1, from coordinate 555,128 downwards.
TGAGAGAGGGGATATGATCGAGAGCCATACCCTCTAGCTGAAGAGTTGAGCCCCTACCATCTCCCTCCTTTGTCTCTGACCGAGCTGACTCCCCTTGCTGCTCTTGTACTCTGTTTGTTTTCTCCTCCTCCTGTACTTCCACTCTTTCCACTGCATCCTCCTACATCTTGTCTTCTTCCATTTGTTCCCCCCCTATGACTGGGATTTCCTTGCTCAGGGCCTTCTCCCCTTGTACCTCTTCCACTCCCCCCACCTTCCTCTGCCTCCTTCTTCGTATGAACCCCAAAGGATATTCCCTTGCCATATGTCCATACTTGTGACATCTATGGCAGTGAAAAGGGAGTTGTTTGTAGTCTATCATTTGTTTGTAAGAGAAATCCCTATATTTAAGGTTGATTTCCTCTACCAATCCTTCCCCGTGGTTTAGACTAACTAGAATTCTGGCCAACCCTTTTTCTCTAGTGTGCACAAAGGTCATATCAGCTTCCAAAAAACATCCCAAATTATTCTTGATTGTCCTAAATACAGAATCAACCCAAAGAAAAGGAGGGAGAATGAGGAGTCTTACCCAGATCAAGATTTCATCCACCTTCTATCTCTGAGCATCGAAAAGTAGGTTCTACTTTTTAAATAGTATAGGATGTCTCCCAAATCTCCAGTTCCTTCCCAACACCCATTCCAATGCTTCTTTCCTAGTAAATTTGATCATGAACCAGCCCTTCAAACAATTTATCTGGTGCTTCCGGCCAATCATTAGTTATCCATTCATGGATGTAGTTTGCAGTATACTTTTCTCCTTTTTCCCTGCCCACCAACATTAGCTCTATTGCCTCCATGGCTTCGTCGGTTTGGAGATCGAATCCTAAAACCATATTTGCAACTTCCTCTTTCTTCCTAATTAACTTGTTTTTCTTCCGTTTTTCCCCTGTTGCTCGGTGCCACCCCCCTTCCTCACTCCACAGTGTGGTCTCCTCCACATTGATTACAACTTCCTAGAGTGGATCTGAACGTCGATCCTTCCAATTATTTCTGAGGTTATCTAGACCTCGTACTTCGGCTTGTACTACCTCCCCTACCAAGAATGGTGGCTCTCTTCCTTTCAAAAACCCCACTGCCTCTATAAAGCCCTCCCAATCTACAAAATAGGGTGGGTTACAACAAACCCCTTGTTCATGATTTTCTCCCCTCCCTGGGTCCTGCACCATTTGGCCACCATTCAGATTTCTCCCATGTCCTATTAAGTCCGGTAAGCCCACCAATGAGCTTAAATCATGATTTGGGGTTTCTCTTCTTCTGACATGCAAAAGGGCTCTTGCATGCAACTGTGTTGTCCAACCTTAACCCTCTCCTGAATTTTGTCATGATTAGATCTTCCACAAGAAAATATTTCAGGCCCTCCTAGCCCTTGAAGCCACAACTGATGACAATATCTTCTAAACCCCCGGAATAGAAATCTTTAAGCGAGCTATGAAAATGATTACTTACTTGGAGGACCTTCGAATTTCTGGCAGTGCAATCAAGTTTAGGTAGTAACTCCCCCTACCTCCCTTCTAGCTCCTTCCTTGCTCCCAAACTTTCCAATTTAGTCAGACCTAAAGTTTCCTCCAAAAGCCCTAACGATTTCCCCTATTTCCATCCCACTCTCGAATCGCCTTTCTTCCCTCATAGCAGTCTAGTTGGACGAATATACGACTCGATATTTTGTTCCATGACCTCCACCCCCCAAATTGACAATATATCCTCAAGCTGGGGGCCCATATCGATGACATCACGTTGTTTGACCATTTCCCTTTCCAATATTTTCAATTTTTAGGCACCTCCAGAACCCGAAAGCCAGTTCTCCTTCAACGGGTGTGTGCAAGTTGTTATTGTTGGCAACATAATGATAATGTAACACAATACAACAAAACTCAGAATCCATCCTCTCGTCACCCTAAAGCCCCATTTCTCATCGTTGCCAAGGCAGTTGTCTGTGGTCAGGTCTCCCTCTAGATGCCCTCCCTACCTTGCTAGCCTTTCCCATGTCGCGCCATGTGTGGGTCATACTGCTTCTAGACTTCACCTGTCACCATCTCGATCCCTACTAAACCCATCCTCCATTGCTAGTGTTTCGAGATCGTTCATTGGAATTCTCAAATGCAATCCCAAGTATAACCATCTATATAAACATCTCAACCAATTATTTTTAATTTTCAATTACTTTGTTTTTCTTTAAAGAGAGTTGATATAAAATTATTTTAATATTGAAATATTTTATTTATCATTACATCGAGAGGCTCATTATATATCCTAGTGTAAGGAAAATGTGTCATTTTGTCCTTTCCCAACCTTGAGTTGAAATGGGTCCCTTTTAAAATAAAGATAAAATATTCTCTAAATAAAAATATGAATTATCTGCCACCAAATCTCACCCTTTGTTGTAGTCAAATAAAGGGATTAACTTAGAACATTAACCCATCATAGTATTTAGGGCTCACTTGAACGATAGTACTGGGATATTTTCAAAGGCAGCTATGGCTTCACCCTAGCTAGTTGTTCTTCCATCTAATGTGTGGATCCACCAACCACCTCCTATTGCATAATTCTTGCAAACACTCTAATTAATATATAACTCCCAAGTTTTAGTGGAGAGTATTTTCTCCCTTAATGGAATGGTAGCTAGTTCAACACGTCCTATTTCTTATCTAGATCAAGCCAAGGTTTCTTATAATGTCATGTTGAAATCTGAATCCGTTCTTCTAATTGTTCAAGAATCTTCTACTTGCAATGCCCTCTTGGAGGATGAAACCTTTAGATGTGATTTTTTTTCCTTTTTTGAGCTTGGTTTGGTGAACATATTTAATGGGTTTTTTTCATGGTTGATTGATATCCATAAGTGGATCTCTAATACTTGGCAACCTCTATTGTTTCAAGCACTGAATATCTACCAATTGGCTTAGGGTTTTTTTTATTGTTATTTTTTATTCCCTTGAGGATAAGAAGCTTATGTTTGATTATGGGTCTTGGTTTCGGGGTAGTGTTGGTCTCTTCATATAGCCTTAGACTCTTATTTTTTATTTAGTTACCTTGTCGATATCTATTACTTGAGTTTAGGCAAGGCTCTTGAATTTTCTCCTACGTCTTTGGAATCTTCCATCATCAACTCCTATTGGAAATGAAAAAGCGAAATTTTACTGTCGGATTTTAGAAATGATAATTTTTAATACCATGTATGCTTTAATGTGCATAAAGATAGATTTTAATAAAGGTTTTCCTACCAATATAAATCTAACACCACCAGACTATGTATGGGTTTAGAAACTTGATTATGAAAATGTTTCATTTCGATTTCAATTGTGTTATGAGATAGGGCATGTAATAAAAATTTTCCCTAAGTAATTGCAGAAAAATATAGTTTGGAAAAGTAGTTAGAGGCCCAAAAGGTGAAAAGGAGCTCAAACTAAATATTATGATATTCAAAGAAGAAGAGACCCAATGGAAGAAGGAAAGAATAACTAGGAAGTTCTTGTTGAAAAGTATTCACCAAAGGAAACAAATATCAGTTATGAAGAAGTGACTCTCAATGAGTATCATTTAGGCCTAGTGACAAAGGAAGCCCATATTCAACAAACCCTTGAGAATGATGGCCGCTCCTTTGAATTCTTAGAAAATAAGGTGGGAAAAACATCTTCTTGGGTGATCACAAAGATGAGGAAAAATATACTGAAAGAGACAAAGATAGCAAATACACTCACAAACGGGTGACCCCTCACATTTAGCTAAAAATACAAGCTATATCCATGTTGGGAAAAGGCCAAAAATATCTTTCCCAGGAAAGGAAGAAGTTACTCAAAATAAAACCACCAAGAAATGGTAAATGGAAGATAAATTTATTTGGATTTTGGGAGTATTTTGAAAAGTCTTTATTGGAAAAGGAATAATTATTTTGTAATATGGTGTTTAGTTACTCAAAATAAAACCACCAAGAAATGATAAATGGAAGATAAATTTATTTGGATTTTGGGAGTATTTCGGAAAGTCTTTATTTGGAAAAGGAATATTTTTTTTGTAATATGGTGTCCCCCCTTGAGAGTTTGGATTGAGCCATTGCGCTCAATTTCAAATACAGAAGGGATATTGGAAACACTCAAGAAATTTAATAGTTTTGGGTTGGATACCAAATCTTTTTTTTTAACATAAACCTCCATATTTGTTTCTTAAAAAATAATAATAATAATGTGACATTAGTTATAATAAAATATAATAATGAATATACATGTTTGGCTAGTTTTAGTTATCTCATTGTGCTCCCTCAAGTACTTGATATTATAACCCAACAAGGAGATGCAAAAATCCTTTACTCTCACATTCACCCATAAATAAAATAGTTAGATATCCACATGAAGTAACATAATTTTATAACAAATTTAGAGAGAGCTAAGTTAATTAAAAATAAAATAAATATATTAATTTTCTCTTTTGAGGGTTAAAATTGTAATTCTTAGACATTTTTAACACATAAATTATTAAATATCAATCACAATTATTTTATTTATTTCAATATATATATATATATATATATATATATATATATATAGAGATTTATGAGAGAGAATATGTATTTATGTGTTTATGTAATATTAACTATAAGAGATTATTTCAATCCATGAAGAGAAAAGTAATTAAAAGTAAAAAAGTTCAAAATTTTTTGGGTAAGAATTATGAAAAGGAGGACCATGGGGCAGGTATGAGAGAGAATATGTATTTATGTGTTTATGTAATATTAACTATAAGAGATTATTTCAATCCATGAAGAGAAAAAGTAATTAAAAGTAAAAAAGTTTAATTATTTATGGTAAGAATTATGAAAAGAAGTACCATGGACTTTGCATTGTTAAAAGACTCCTTGTGATAGTTCACTAGTTCAAATCCCCTGTGGGTCTTACATAAAAAAAAAAGAAAAAGAAAAAAGAAAAAAGTGTAACTCATTCAATCTTTTATTATAAAATTAATATGGTGCATTTAAAATATCAATAATAATACAAAATTTCAAGGTAGGATAGTTCACTTCCAATCCTCGTGGGTCTTACCTACATAAAAAAAAAGAAAAAAGAAAAGAAAAGAAAAGAAAAGAATAAGAAGAAGAAGAAGAAGAAGAAGAAAAGTGTAACTCATTCAATCCTTTATTATAAAATCAATATTTTGCATTTAAAATATTAATAATAATACAAAATTTCAATGTAGGTCATAAATAAAAAATTTAAATATGGAGAGTTAAATAATATTACAACTTAAAAAAATATATTTAATAATATAAAAACATTTTACTATTTAAAGTATAGATTTACAAATAAAATATCTCACTGTCCCATTTTCAAGTAAAAGATTCACTGTCAAACTATGGTATTATATTTATATATAGCTAAAAGGAAAAAAATGTGAATATATTATATAATAACAAACAAAACAAACAAAAAAAATCTTATTCATTAAAAACATTTTGTAATTTTGTCTAAATTTTCATCAAAATTTGGTTGGAATTGCAAGTTAAGGATTTACCACCAATCCAAGTTTTCCAAAAGATTTTTCCAAAACATATTATATGTTCAAAAATGCAATTTAAACTTATGAAAAATTTTTCACTTGGTCATATATATAATAATACTATATATATATATACAAGTGAAAATTTCCCATCGTTTAAATTGCCATTTTGAAATATAAAGATGTTTTTGAAAATCTTTTGGAAACTTGGGATTGTGTACATAATATATATATATATGATATATATGTGAGATGATGATTGGATTGATAACGTCCACTGAGCCCAAATTGGTCTATTGGACTTATAATTTTCTTAGTTTTTAATTCTCTCGCTCCTCGTCTTTCTTGGCGAGATTGGTGTTTTAGTTTTCTTTTTTTCTCTACGGTCTTCCAACTTCCTTTATCTTGCATCTCCTTCATCTCTTTTGGTTCTTGGGACATTGGTGTCTTAGCTTCATGATCTATTGTGTTTGTTGTTCGTCCTTTTGAAGATAGTCGGAGAAAAAGTTTGGTCTAGGAGATCTACTTTGCTGTTAAATGAAGATTTATTTTGTGTGGTATTCAAATCCTCATAATTGTTGATGCTTGAGGGGTCATCGAGTTCTCTTTTTTGTTGTTGGGCAAGGCTTTCTCCCTACTTGTCTTGAGAGTTGTTTCTTTCTTGCCCGATTTCTTGTGATTCAGTGTTTGCTCTAGAGTATTCTTCTTTGATTACATTGTAGTGTTCTTTTTGTGCTCCTTCCCACCATGTAGATCTGTGGTAGTTTTTTCTAGTAGAATTTTTCTGGGAGGCTTTTGGGCAATTTTTTGCTAGATGGCCTGTCTCAAAGCAGGATCGACATTTGAAGAGGACGCTTTCATAACCGAGTTTCTAGTTCCACACATAGTCCTTACTTGTTAGGTTTATTTCAACTGGGAAACTGGCACTGAAGTCCATTTCCACACAGATGTATGCATAGGTGGTTCTAGCATATTCCTCTGTTTCTGGGCACCTGCAGTAAAATTTCCCAATTGCATTTCCAATGGCTTTTAACGAGGAGAGATTCCAAAGATGCAAGGGTAGGCTTGGCAATATCACCCAAACTAGTGCTAAGGTTATGACTATTGTTGAGGGATCGAATGATGGGTTCCATGGCTTCATGAATAAGCCTGAGTTCTCTCAAAACCAAGGGCCGAAATCTAGAATACATTGTCCGCTTTCAGGATTTTCAAAATCTACTATAAAGAAACCCATAGCACATGGGTAGATATTAATTTCATCAGAAATGACAGGCTTCCATACCTCTGAAATCCAATTGTGTAGAGATGTTAGCCACGTTCAAAAACCATTGAACCGACAAATTAGGGCACTTTCAGAAAACTTCAAAGCCTCATCAAGTAAGGCCTGGATCACCTGGACAGTGGGAGCTAGGGCTTCACTGACGATATGGGAAGGAGCTTGCCCTCCAGAAGCAGAAGGAACTAAGACAACAACTATTTTCATGAAGCTGAGAGCCATATTTTATTTGCCCGTAGAACCCAGTCACAGAGAAATAAGGCAGAAGATTAGACCTAGATCTAGCCGCAGAAGATTGAACAGGTGGTTCATTTATGAAATTGGTTGTTGCCTTTGATAACCCCACAACATGAGACAACAGAAGTTGAGACCCAGCCGTAGAGAAATAAAGCAGAAGATTAGATCTAGATCTAGCCACAGAATATTAGATCTAGAACCCAGCCACAGAGAAATAAGGGAGAAGATTAGATCTAGATCTAGATCTAGCCGCAAAAAATTACATACATACATACATACATACATACATACATACATACATACATACATATATATATATATATCGTGATGCAAACAATTTTCCAATTTTTGCACTATAAAAGTGGTTTGTAACACAAAAGATTTGATCTCTCTCGAGACATGTTTGATTGGTAGTTAACCTGAATATATGTTGGTTTAAGTGAAGTTGGACATGAAATTAGACACTATTACACACAATGATATATCATAGTAGACATATCATTGTATGAATAGACTCATTCTACAACCCAATATGAGGGCGATGGGTGATTTCATTTGTGCTCAACCTAGACATGTGTCCTTTTTAAAATAAAAATAAAATATCTTCTCAATGAAAATACAAAGTAGAATATAGTAAAATATAATAATAAATATACATATTTGGTTAGTTTTAATTATTTCATTGTGCTTGCTTAGTTAGTTTATATTACAACCCAGTAGGAAGGAGATGTAAAAATCCTTCAATATCACATTCAACCATAAACAATTTTTTTCAATATCCATATGAAATAGGACTATTATATATCCATCTTTACTATAGATCTAGCAAACATTGAGAGGATCAAATCCCTTCATTAAATGGATTAGATGTCTTGAAAATTCCCTTCATCCACTGGATTGTGTAATCTACACAACTTAAACCTACAATCCCAACAGATCTAGATTTTAGACAAATTGACCATAAAGTTTTAACTATAAGTTTTGTTTTTCAATTGTTTTATGTAATATATACATATTATTTTTCAAAGTATATATAATATATGCATAGTTGACATTGAAATCTTTTACTCAATGCAAAAAGCCATAGTTTTTACTTCTAAACTACATTTTACACAATAAAATATTTCTCTGATATTAATATATTTTTAAATACATGCTAATATTATTTAACCCTCCATAAAGATCTTGATTGAACATTATGATTGACCATATTCAACCACAGATACCTTAATTTACTATGTTCGACCATTCTAACCATAGAGATCTTCATTAACCATTATGGTTGATCAAGGTTTGTCACAGATGATCATGGTTGTTCATGATTGACCTTGGTCGATCATGGTTGATCTTGGCTGATTAGCATTGACCATGGTTGATCATGATTGACCTTGGTTGACCATGTTTGACCATTGTAACCATGTTCAGCTTGGTTGATCGTGGTTGACCTGGATTGACAATTATGGCTGATGGTTGTTCATGATTGACCTTGGTCGATCATGGTTGATCTTGGCCGATTAGCATTGACCATGGTTGATCATGATTGACCTTGGTTGACCATGTTTGACCATTGTAACCATGTTCATCTTGGTTGATCGTGGTTGACCTGGATTGACAATTATGGTTGATTATGTTTGACTGTGGTTCATCATGACTCATAATGGTAGACTGATGTATGGTTGATCATGGTTGATCTTTGTTTACCCTAGTTGATCATGGTTGATCATTGTAGACCATGGTATACCATGGTTGACCTTGGTTGACCATGTTCAACCATTCTAATCATGTTGATCTTAATTGAGGATGGGTGACCATGGTTAACTATGGTTGAAAATAATTGATCTTGGATGACCATGTTCAACCATTCTAATCATAGCGATCTTAATTAATCATCATAGTCGATTATGGTATACCATCCATCGTAGTTGATTATGGTTTACCATGTTTGATCATTGATCATTCTAGCCATGTTAATCTTGGTTGACCATGGTTGATCTCTCTCACACACACACACACACATATACATATTCAATACTAAAATATTTTTATTATCAATATTTTTTAAATGCCACATATTAATTTTATATTAAGAATTAAATAAATTATACATCCCTCTTATTACTCTTATTAGGATTTTTTTTTTTAACCATAATATGAGGAATTGCATTATTTTATTTCATAAATTCATATGATGAAGAACCAATAATAAAATAATTTGTTGGATGTTGGTGAGATATTCTGGTTGGATCTCTCTTCCACTATATAAATATATTATACTTCAGAGTGAAATATAGAAAATAGTTCTTTGTATGTGTGCACTTACATTTTTCATTTTTTCTTGTATTTTTTTCTAGAATTTAATTAATCTTGTTGAATTGAGGCTTCTGTGATCCATATTAAGTTTATGAGAGATTTTTGAGCGTAAATCACAAGATATTTCATTTGTCGAAGTGTTTCAAACCAACTAGTGTGGTTCATCGTTAGGACAAGTTGAATGAGCAAATCAAGCTTTGCATGTTAAATAGATAAAGCAGAAACTCATCCTGTCCTAACTAACCAGTCAAATCGAGTCGTTACCTGGTCAAGGTATACAACTGTTGGAGTTTCTGCTCTATCTATTTAACATGCAAAGCCTGATCTGCTCATTCAACTTGTCCTGACGATGAACCACACTAGTTGGTTTGAAAATGGTCGACAAATGAAATATCTTGTGATTTACGTCGAAAAATCTCTCATAAATTTAATTAATCTTGTTAATTTTAAACCCTTTTATTTTTTATGATGAGAAAAATGTATAATCTTTATATATTTTAAAAATATTTTAATGCAAGACTTAAATAAAGTATTTGAATATTCATGTTAATTAATTGATTTCCATATAAACTTTATATATGTGTAAAAAATAATATTTTAATGTAGAACATAGCAAAATATTTCAATACCCAAAACAAAATTTGTGTTAAAAACTAAATATAAAATTAATTATTTTTTGAAAAAAAAATATAATTTATTTAAAATTTTAATATAAAATTTAAAAAATATTAATAATAATATAAAAAATCAATAAAAGACAAATAAATTATTTCAAACTTAGATAAATGTCTTTCGAATTAATTACATATATAAAATCACATTTCACCTTTTATAGACATGAATAGTCAATATGGATAATTGTATTTTGAACGGCTGACAAAGTGTATTCCCGAAGAGGCAAGATAGCCAAGGCACCCTGTGCCACGTTGGACCTTCAAATCAACAGATTTCCTGAGCATCAAACCTGATAATTGATCCAATCTCTGATAAATTGGAGGTCTAAAAAAACACCTATATAGGGGTAGGTTCTGGCCTAATGCTCCTCTAATGAATTTCTATAATATCATTTTTGGATAATTTCGCCTAAAATAAGACAGAAAAATATTGTGAAGGTGTTGCCCAAAGTCAGCCTTGCCATAATCACCATGTCGTCACTATGAGGATATCAGTGAAATATCCCTATTTTACCATAAAATATTAAGCAAGTAGATGGTTGTCGATGAAAGATTGATGTCTATGGAAATTAGTGATGTGGGTTTTGCTTATGAATATGCGTTTAAGCTCAGACTTTTGGTTGGTATCTCTTCTGGATAAAAAATAAAGATCACATAAGCAGAGTTGATTTTCTTTTGGTTGGTACGACCATGTTATCCCTTTCATCTGTGATTTAGTTTTTATAAACTGAAATTTGAATTAGGTTTATCATTAGTTTACGTTCATTTTAATTTTTATTTATTAAATTTTAAGAGAATCAGAATATACTTAGAATTTATATCGGATTTATAACTAAATGATTTATATCACGCAGATTTCTAAAATGATGTATATCAATATATTCAGCGAAAACAATCGAGGTTTTTAGTACGAATTGGTAATTAACTGGTCTTTCTTGTGACGTTGAGATAAATTTACATAGCATAACTCGCTGTGAAGGGTTCCTTCCGTAGAAATGGCTTTTGATTTATTTTCATGGGATTCCAGTCCCTTCTTTTCATCTATTACATGACTCATTTGAAAGGTAGGTTACTCTAAAAAACAACGGAGTCATCTACATGTGGGTAAAATGATGGATTTTAAGGATGTGAACATGTGGGTTACAAAAGTTGTGAACCAAAATATGTATGTAAAATTTATATAACTATTGTTTTATAAATAAAAATAATTCAAAACATACCGGGTTCTGCATCTAATAACTGATTGCATAGTTACCAATACAGGGATCATAGTATCATGCCGTCAATTTCCTTCTCCATTGTAACTAATCAATTTCCTTAGCATCACATTCTGCGACAATCCTCTCAGTGGAGGTCTCCAACAACAAATCCTACAGCAGAAGTAGGCTCTCGCTCAGATTCTCCAACTCAGAATTTTTGTCGGTGGGATCTTTGGCTAATAGGGCTGCCAGTTGCTGTTTTGTTATAACAACTTTCAATCTCACTGCGCCGCCTTCCTTATCCTTAAGAGCTGAAGCAACATTTGTTCTGCCGAGCTGTGGAGCACATTTTGATCTGGACTCATCTTCGGGATGGAAAATGGACGCTCTTTAAAGCAAGAGCCATCTTTAACCTGAGCAGGAAAAAGATAATAGAGCTCTTTGCGAATCAACTCCTTGGCGCGCAGAGCAGAGGTTTTGTGTATGGCATCAGGGTGGGGAATTTGAAATTCAAATTTCTATGGTTTGGTCAGGTTTGCAAAATTCAAAATGAGCATCGGATCAAATATTTAATGTAATGGTCCATTGGTACTTACTTAGTCCGGGCTTGTTCCTACGGTCGTCGGAAGCGGCCGGAAATTCGTCACCCGACATACAATGACCATACGACGTATGGTACCATGCACTAACCTTCACGCCGAGCCCCATGATGGTGATCCCCATAAGATGGTGATGATCACGCTGCATACCCCATAAGATGGTCACGCTGCATACAAAGAAGGGAGGTCTCGTCGGTACTGTTACATGTACTTAAGCTACATTAAATACCCAATAGCATAGGAAATATTGTTTGCCTCTTACACTGACCATGGGTATTTTGTTCATGGTTTTCGAACTTGAGCGCGTAAAGCGGGCACGTATCTATTGCAGCGTGCCTCTATATATTTTAAGAATACAAATAAATTGGATCACGTATCTGAAGTACGTCTCTATATATTTTTAATGCTCCTCATGCCATATTAAATTTTGAGTTTTGGTTTTTATATATATATATTTATTATATATTATTAATAGTAGTGTATAAGAGTTTTTTTTTGTGGGATAAGGGTATTTATATTTACGAAAGCATATATATTTGACTCTTTTTTGTTTTGAACTTGTGATTTCTTAAGAGGAAATAGATACTCTTAACCATCAATCCCACTCAAAGTGTATAGATTAGAATTATAAATTTAAGTTGTGAAGTTTACATAATTCACTCATATTATTAAATTAATTTATACATTTTAAATAATACAAAATTGTGATTTTGTAAAAAAAAATTAATGCCAATACTCTTATGGGGTGATAATCAAAGAGGGGTAAGGGAGGGGTAGGAGCTTCTTCCATCCCACGTAGCCAAGGACTAGGGAATGTGGCAACACACCCCATGAATGTTTTTAATTGCAAGACGCTATAGTAAAAGAGTGGTCATTATCGACAGCCATACCATGAAGTCAGTAGTATTGGAACTTGTAACACGAGTTACGATATCACCCATGGCACTAAGCCTGCAACAGTATGTGGAGCTTACTCTTGAGGCGAGATGCTTGCAAGGGTTTGCGAAGTTGGAGAACATAAGGTTTGAGGTTGTTTTAGGATGGCAGTATACCCAACTTGACCAAGACGTGGTTCTAATTGCAAGAAGGTTAACTACAAAGATGGGAGTTCAGGATACATCATTATTTCCATCTTTTCCATGTTGCAACGACTAGGAATTGGGAACGTTGTTTTGCAATTCAGAATTGGTTTCAGTTCGTTGTATCTATTCTCTTGCAAGTTGGCTAGCACCTAATTTGCACTAAGGCTCGATTTTACAAATTTTCTTTTATCGCTTTCCTTCCCTAGACTGTTCTTTTTACTCTTTCCCACCTCTATTCACGTCAGTTTCTACTTTCTTTCCTAACCTCCGACCGCTACTCTTGTCCTTAAGCCTCCCTTCTCCTTAGTCATGTTGCCTCTCATTCCCTTTGTCTAGATTTTTTTGTTGTATACTTTTTTTCCATGTGTTCTCTTCATAAGCTATCGTTCTAGTGTCTCTCAGTGGTCTTTTTCTTATTGGTGCTTGCCTTATTTCTTCCCCTTCCTCTTGTGCTAACCTTTTTAGGGTACCACTTAGAAGGGTCCATTGGTTGTGGCATCATTTTTTTAAGAACTTGAACAAGTGCCACCTCTCTTGTTCACTTGACTCCCTTACCATGCCTTGGCCTCTACTTGAGTTTTACTAGTTCTCTAACCATTCTCCCATGCCTCGTTAGAGGGCACGAGTTCAAAGGGGTGTCACCTATTCCTAGGAGTGGGTCCACAGGGGAAATACATGCATGCACCATCAAATAGAGGAATTTTCATTGTGATATCATGAACTTACATTGGGTCACCTTTAGGAAGAACTCACATGTGTTGAGGGGGAAGCTTCTTCACAGAGACATCCCCTCTTAGACATCAAAGTTTTCACTAAATGGATAGATCAAATACTAGACTAGTGACATGATGTTGTTTTTCCACGACACTAGAGAATCTAGGTTAGGGTCTTAGAATCATTATCACTTCCAACTCAAATGCCACAACACACCACTTTGAATAGTAGAATATGTATAAATTATGATGTAGATTTGCAACTTCTCATGAAAATTTAATCAAAATCACAAGACACAAGCTTACTCTACTGCTCTGTAGAAATTAATTCACAATTTAGAACATCAATCACAAACATGAAATGAGAAATAACACACATGCACACAATATTTTTCTCAGGGAAAGCAATTTGCTAAAAACCCCAATGTCTACTTGCATTAATCTAATGAATATAGATGTATTACAATTGCTTTGCTCAACTGAGCACAACTTGCAAGTGAATAACCTATCTCTCTGCTCATTGAGAAGCTCTGACCCAGATTAAGTCAATTTCAGCTTCTGCTTGAGCCCCTATTTTCTTGCGCATTTCCTTGAGAAATTAAGCCCCTACTATTTTGGAATTTCTCTAAAATGGATTTCGCAATTCCCAAGGTTGAACATTAGACTACATGAAACACATGTACAGTCTAGAATAGTCTACAACTAATGTTACACTGCCTTGGAATCTCCACCTCAACTGGGTAACTCGAATTATTTACATGCATTAGCTATTTTGGGTTGATTGATCAATTAACTAGATGATCACTAAGTTAGACTGAAGTCAGACTACACAACTGACCTTCCACTAGTTCCTCCAACAGTTGGAACTAGTTTAACTGAACAAAACTTAATAGAACTGAATTAGATTGCTAAAAATTAGAAATCACTCATGCTTAAATGAACTCAATCCCTCCAACTCGAATTAACTGAGTTAACTGAGTGACAAGAGCCATGTAACCTCAGTTAACAACCTCCAAGATTTCTACTAATGTGAAAAATCGAACTATCTCTAGTTTCACTAAGGCAAAGTCAAACCAAGATTTCCTTGCTGCATTTTTCAACAAAATATAAACAATAGTAAATCAACTAGTGCATAAAATAGACAACTTTTTATAATTTTCACAACTCAACTTCGTTACATTAACAAACTATAATACAACTTCCTAGGGCTCCCGTACCAGGGATAATTATCCTCATACATCTATTGATACAAGAGTACAAACTAGGGCTTGTTATCAACAACTACGACAACCAAACCGCCCTAAAAAATATACACTGATTGTCTAGATTATGTATTCAACAATCACAGTTTCGTTAATCGTACCATTAACACACCTGCTAATCCTTTTTCTCCCAATCTGTAGTTGTACCTCTACCAATAGTCATGCTCCTTTAGGTCACTGAACACGACTCACCAATCTTCCCTCTAGTTGATCATTTTTCCATCAATGATTGAACACATAGGGACTCATGTTGAGTTGTTCACAACTCCGTTTGCGAACAACTCTAAATTTCCCACTGCAACTCTTCAACTCCTTTGGGACTTGTTCCCACTATATCCTTCATGCGTTAATCCAATGCAGAAAACTTTGGGCATGGAGGGTTTCCCACTATGACTTCAAAGGTCCTTCTCCAACTACCAACTTAGGGTTGGTCCAATTGCTCACTTAGATGTGCTTTTTCCTTCAAGGCATCAACACTTGGGGATTTTTTATTGCTTAAAATTTGACATGATAAATTGGAATTATAAATTTAAGATCTGAAATTTACATAATTCAATCACATTATTAAATCAATTTATACATTTAAAAAATAGATTTTAAATAATATAAAATTATGATTCTGTCAAAAAATATATTGCCAATACTTGGATGCGGTGACAATCAAGGAGGGGGGAGAGGGGTAGGGGTTTCTGCCATCCCACCTAGCTAAGGACTAGGGAATTTGGCAGCATGCCCCCATGATTGATTTTAATTGCAAGACACTATAGGAGAAGTGTGGTCAACTGCCATACCATCAAGTCACTAGTATTAGAACTAGTAACAAGAGTTACGATATCACCCGTGGCCCTAAGCTTGCAATAATATGCAAAGCTTGTTCTTAAGGCGACATTGTTGCACAGGTTTGAGAGGTTGGAGAACACAAGGTTTGAGGTTATTTTGGGATGGTGGTATACCCAACTTGGTATATTCAAGAAAATTGCCTACAAAGATGGGAGTTCAACATACATCGAAAGTTGTTTCCATCTTTGTACTGTTGTAATGACTTGGAATTGGGAATGTTGTTTTGCAATTCAGAATTGGTTTCATTTTGTTGTATATACTCTCTTGTAGGTTGGCATGCACCTGGTCTGCACTAAGGCTCGATTTTACAACTTTTCTTTTATCTCTTTCCTTCCACAAACCATTCTTGGTTCTCTTCCCCCCTTTATTAATGTTGGTTTCTACTTTCTTTCCTAGCCTCCCTCTGTTTCTCCTGTCCTCTGGCCTAAGCGTCTCCTTAGTCATGTTTCTTCTCATTCCCTTCCTCTCGAATTTTTTGTTATATGTTATGTTTTCCATGTGCACTCTTCATATGTTACCATTCTAGTGTCTCTCGGTGGTCTTTTTCTTGTTGGGACTAGCCTTTTTTCTTCCCCCTCCTCTTGTGCTGACATTTCAGGGTACCTCCTTGAAGGGTCGATTGGTTGTGGCATCATTTTGTTAGGAACTTGAACAACATGGCACATTTCTTATTTACGTGACTTCCTTAGCATATCGTGGACTTTTCCTGGTTTTTACTAGTTCTCTAATTGTTCTCCCATGCCTCGTCAGAGGGTACAAGTTCAAAGGCATGCCGCTTATTCCTAAGAGCGGGCCCACAAGGGAAATGTATGCACGCACCATCAACAAGATTATTTTGCATTGCGTTATTATGACCTTACATTGGGTCACACATAGGAAGAAATCGCATGTGTTCAAGGGGGAAGCTTCTTCACAAAGACATCCCCTCTTAGACATTGAGGTTTTCACTAAATGGGTGGATTAGATACCAGACACGTGGCATTTTGTTGTTTTCCACAACACTAGAGAATGTAGGTTATGGTCTTAGAATCACTGACACTACCAACTCAAATGCCACAACAAACTACTTTGCACAGTGGAATATAAACAACAGTAAATCAACTAGTGCAAAAAGCATATAAGTTTTTACAATTTTCAACAACCCAACTTCGTTATATTAACAAATTGTAATACCATTGTCTAGATCTCTCGTACCAAGGACAATGGCCCTCATACATCTACTGATACAAGAATACAAACTAGGACTTGTTGTCAACAACTATGACAACCAAACTACCCTAAACAAGATACATTGATTGTCTAGATGATGTAGTTGACAATCACAACTGCCTTAATCATACCCTAAATGCACATGCTACTCCTTTCGCTCCCAATATGCAGCTTTACCTCTGTTAATGGTCCTACTCCTTTAGTTCATTGAACAAAACTTACCAATATGTAATTTAACTGGTCATTTATCGATCAATGACTCAACATGTAAGACTCATGTTGAGTTGTTCACAATTCCATTTGTGAACAACGCTAGACTACCCATTGCTTCTCCTTAGCTTCTTTTGGACTTCTTCCCTCTATTTCCTTCTTGTGCTACTCCAATGAAGACCAATTTTAGGCATGGAGGGATGACCACTATGAATGTCAAATGTCCTTCTCCAACTTTCAACCTAGGGTTGATCCAACTGCTCACTTAGTTGTCCTTTGTCTTTCAAGGCATCAATACTTGAGCTACTCTAAACTTCTGCCACTCTTAGTAGACCCAATGTCCTTCTTAAGTCCGCACTTAGTGCACACAAGGCCACCTTCTTGTTGCCCTAAAAAAAATCCACAAGTGTTGTTCCAAAACTATCCTACACTGGGATACTCAACCACTTATCAAAACAACAACTTAAAAGAAAATACCTTTGATTTGAAGTCACTTTCTTCATCTACTACTCACTTTCCTATGCACACTTTAGGTCTGCAACTTTTTGGCCTCATTAAGGAAACAAACCAACCCTCAACCAACCCTTAAATCACCTTGTTCTCCCTTCCACAAGTTCTACCCTAGCTCGTTGTCCTTCTAGGTATACTCAACTACCCTTTCAGTCCTTTAAACCACTATTTGGTAGCAAAAATAGGGCGTGAACCTACATGTGACAACCCTAAATAGTCTTGACTATGTTCTTAAGGAAGATAACCCTTACCTCATACACAAATCATAACAAAACTATTTTTCTACCATTTTGCTCCACTCGAACCCATGGAAAATTTTAGGGGCTAATATTTGCCTAGTGGGCTAATTTTCCATGATTTTCCACATAAAAGATTTGTCAATTTCCAATTTTTATAAAATATCATTCGCCCAAATTTTAGAATATAAAATTATAAATTTTGTTATTTTTGAAATCTTGATACAATATTTTGTTAATCACTTAATAAATAAATAACATTAATATTATCAGTTAATATATTAGCATCAACCATTCATACCTTATGATAGTAGTTTTCTTTTCAACCTTTTATTATAAGACTCATCTCTCTCTACTTTCTAATATCCTTTTTTTTATATTTAATGAAATGCAGTAAACTCCAATCATAGTTTTAATTTCTAACTAGCCATAATTTTGGGTTCCTTGTTAGTTTTCTTGACTCGTTGGTGTACATTTCGACTAAGCACTTCACTCCTCCAGGGTTTTTCTTTGGTGGTTGCAAGGAATGACTGTTATTCTCCATAGTTAGGTTAAATTCCCACAAGTGACATGATGAGCTTTATTGTAATGGCTTCAGGGCTTCTTCATGAGTCTAAGCAACCGAACAAAGATCAAAACATATATTCCTAATATGGAATATAAATATATTTCTCATGGAGAAGAAAGTTATGCAATTTATCGAGAATAATAAATTTTATTTAAAAAATATAAATATGGTTTTGGGAAAAGATAAGTTAAGAATTCATGTCATATTATTTCAATGGAAGGAGTTAAGCTAGACCATTATAATATCTATGCTATTATAAATGTATTATTTCTAACAACATCAAGAGTCTTATAAGGTTTTTGGTACTTATAGGATATTACTATAATTTTGTTAAGAATTATGCATGCATGTAAACCCATTCACAACTCTCTTGAGGAAAAGTCATTTGTATGAGATGATGATGCTACTTTGGTATTCTTTCTCTTAAAGGGTGACATGTCTTATACACCAATATCAACAACATTTTATTTTGGTAAAACATTAATAGTAGATTCTAATGCATCATAACAAGGAATTGCAGTATCGACACAAGCACATAGAAAGATGGGTTTTGAAAGAATACACTTCAAAGGAAAAGGTTTCATCAAATGTATACATTAAAATGGAATAAAAAATTATACATGTAAAAAAACATGGTGAAAATATATCATTATGAGGCACCTTAAGATCAATCTATATCATTGTAGCAGAAAGTGTTTCTTGGAGAAAATTATTAGAATAGAAACAAAATTGGATAGAAAAATGTAGGTGTTTGATTTTGAAATAATTTACAAAACATAGAAGGCAATGAAGTAATATATATTACTTCTAGAATAGAAGAAGCCTCAAGTTTATATTATATTACATTTTCTATTCTTGTGTGGTTGGAAGAAGCTCACCATGAATGGAAAAATGCCAGTAGTACTAAAAAAAATCCAATATATAAAGGAAGGGATGATCTCTATGGAACATTGGGAGTGGAAATAAGGATTACTTTGGTACAAGGGTAGAATATTTTTATACCCACAATCAAATATCAAGAAACAAATATTAAAGTAGACCCCACTCTATAATGGTAGGATATGTAGGGTTCCTTAAAACATATCAAATGATTGAAAATAATTTTTTTAAACTATAAATTTCCTTGGATACTCAATTGGACATTTCATTGCAACAAAGCTGATAAAATAAACTGAATTCTATACCATGAAGGTAAAATTCCTTTAGATTCTAGATTTGTTAATTACAAAAGTTTTTCTTATGCATGAAATAGACAAAATGAGGAAAATATAGAACATAAAACACAATCACTCACTATCCAGAATGAACACAACTGTTTTCATTGGTAAACTATTAGAGGGAAAGATCCAAGTAGAAAGTGAGGCTACTTTGTCCTCTTTTCTTGCTAGAATGGAAAAGTAAAAGTACATAGCAGAAGGATGTGGCTTGTTAAGATAGTATAAAAAAATAGCTTCCTATGTCATAATCTTGCATTACCACTCCCAATTGTGCTAATATACTATGTAACAAGATACAATCGAATATAATGGAGATGCTTCTCCTAGTGATTCCATTTTAACATAACTCCATAGCCACTTAGAGATCATGTTTGACACCTTCAGCTCTTAAATATAGTTACAAGTTTTACCCTTCTATATTCTCCTTCATAAATCACACATGACTATCATCTTTTGCATTAGTAATAAGGTTGACATAACATCCTCTAAAATCATGGTGGACAAATTCGAAGGTTAACTACTAGGATGCATAACTATTGTATATCAACTATTGTTGATGACTTTATATATATAAGTGTAAAATAGCACCAAGAAGTCTATAACAAAGTAAGACATTTTTTTTTTCAATTCCTCAAGATTCATTTGGAAGGTTTCAGACCCCAATTCTCAAAACTGGGACTTATAAGTAAAATTGATCCTACAAGCTAATTCCTCTAATTGTTCCACTTTGAAAGCATGAATATAGATGAATAATTTTATATTGATCCAATATACATCAACTTCTTAGGTATAGCAAGGAATAAGCATATTCAAAAATTAATTAAATAGAATGTTAGGTTTTCCAAAGAAATAAAGGGGAGATAATAATATATCCATGCTTACTTCAACCAATAGACATATCTAATGAAATAAGGGAAGATATATTAATGGAAATTATTATAGGACTACCAAAGTATAGAGGTCAAGATTCCATTTTTGTGGCCATTGATAGACTCATAAAATATGCACATTTTTTTGAATGAAAAGTACATATAAAACAAGCTAAGTGGTAGAAGTGTTCATAAAGGAAACTTATATAATTCATGGTTTTATTCAAGTAATAGTGAGTATCAAACATCCAAAATTCACAAGACATTTTTAAAAAGAATTATTGAAGATGAGTGGAATGACACTAAATATATGAGTTTATCATATCATCCAAAAACAAATTGTCAAACATAAATAGTCAACAAATATTTAGAGGGTTATTTACAAAGTTATTCTTCAAAGAAGCAATCTTAATGGATGAAGTGGCTTTATGTGATATATTGGTGGTACTAATTATCAAACATATGTTGAAATGTCCGCGTTTGAGTCCATCTATGGATATCAACTGCAAATATATAATTGTTTTTCAAAAAAGTAAATGAAATAGAGTCACATATGGAGAATAAATAGGAAGCTTTGACAATTCTTAAGGAAACCCTTCAAATAATACAAAGAAGATTAACAATAAAATGAAAGGCAATTTGAGGAGGGTGGTTAAGTACTTTTGAGACTACAACCTTATAAGTAATATAAGCTAAAGCAAAAGAAGAATAAGAAACTAGATCCAAAATTTTATTGATGTTGTAAGGTTATTCATAGGATTCGACAAGAAGGATTTGATTTAGATTTTACTTATTTTTTATATTTATAAGGTTTTTCATGCATTTTTCCTAAAAAGGTTTTTGGCACAAAGTATGTTAGTGCAAACATAACTTTTAGAATCAAATGAAGAATGGAAGTTGATTCTTGACCTAGAAAAATCTATAGATCAATGATCTATATCTCTTTAGAATAGAACTATTGTGGACTACCTAATCAAGTGGAAGAATATTTCTCTAAAATAAGTTACATGGTAAAATGAACAGTTCATGAAGAAACATCCTCAATTATAAGCTTTAAGGGAAAACAAAATTTGAATGAGAGGGGTTGTGTGAAGGCCCTAGAGCCCCTATGTTAAGACCAAAATAATAACTCTTACTAGTTTATTAGTTATATTTAGGTCGGCCTAGTGGTAGTCCACATCATGTTATTTTATCTCCTATTTAAAATAAAGGAGATTCATTTCTATAGGCATCATATAATCTCTTGTGTACAAGAATAATTTTAAAAGGAGGTTTATCCCTCATAGTGGATTTCTATTCATTGAATTTTTATCAATTTCAAGGTGTTGGTTGATAATTAATTCCATCATCAATGGACTTGGGAACTCATACTGGACTAATATTTCATCAAGACCTAACATTATAGATTCATCCTCACTGAGTCTACTTAAGGAAGTTATTATAAAGGGAGAGGGAGAGAGAGAACATGCATAACTAAATGATGCAAGATCTTAGAGAGCTCTTCTTGTATCCAACATACATTCAAAATTAGCCTTGCTTATGGGTGTGATCCAAGGAAGAGTGTCAATGAGTGAAAGTGATATGATGAGTTGTAGTGGTGCTCAAGGTATAACTATTGTAGCTTTTCACTTTATGTGTATTTCATTATTTCCACCTTCACTTATCATGTTTAATACATTATGCATTCTAATTTGTATTTTTTTTAGCAATCTAAGTTAGATATATAATATTGCTAACTCTCTTATTACTAGGAAAGGTAGGATTGGTGTGCCTTGTATTCATTTCATGAAGGATACAATTATTATGAGATAAATAAGGAGCTTCAAAATTTGGAGTAAGGTTTTAAACAACCATATTGGTCAATATCATATTCAAAACCACCACATAAAGGTATGTGATCATTTTCCCACTTTAGTTTTCCTTGATGTAAAAGGGTTTTGGGTATTAGATCCAAGGATATAAATTGAAAAATCCACATGTTATATCACAAAATTTAGGCAAGTTCATGGGATCTTCATTTGGAAAGAGAGAGATTTTCATAATAAGCCAGTGTATGTATATAAACCAACCTTTATAAAGAAGTTGTAGTACATGAATGTATAAATTAAATTAAAAAATATAATATTTCAATATCAAATTTCTCAATAAAAAAATATATGTGTTTATAAAATACATATTCTGTAATATAAATTTATTCTAAATTTAAAAATAATCATTAAAAAAAAACACAAAAAAAAAACAAACAAACATATACACAATGAATAAATTTAAAAATGATCCTAAATCAAAATAAAAAAACATAGTATTCGTGTACAACAATAATTACTAAGAAAAAATATATAACCTAAGGGAAAAAATACAAATTTAGAGAAATAAATTAATAACTACACTAAAATGCAAGTTTAAAAAAACCGCTTTATAACCCATATAAATTTTTTAAATATCCAATAAAAATGGTAATTATAATTAAATCTATAAATAAAACATTAAAAATAACAAAGTATTTAACAAAAATATTAAATAACACATTAGAAATAACAAAGGATTTAACAAAAACATTAAATTTTGGGAGATCGTGTTTCCATTTCCGAGACCCTTCTCATACATGTAATATGATTTTGAAAAAAGAAATTGAAAAAAAAAACTAAACTATTTTCCAATAAAGTGGAATGGAAAATGTGTCATTAATTATATCAAAATACAAGAAGATTGGGTTATTGGTTAAATATACAATTTCACAAATTAGATCTTGTAATTAAAGTATAACTTTAGAAATAAAAAAGATTTTAATTAAAAAATGTAAATTTATATATGGTCATTTTTTTTCTTTTTGATGATGATGATGGTTGACGTTTACTTAGACTAAATTTTGGTTTATCGGACCTAAAGAAACAAATTATTTAGTTTGATTTAAGATTTTATTCCTATGCTCAAAAAGCTTGGAGAGAAGCCTCCCGAGCTCATTATAATTTTGACATCGTAAAAGGCTAGGAAGGTTAGTATTGCGACAAATATTATGAAATAGAGATCTAATATGGTTGTACACGGGGCACTCTAAGAGGAGGTGGTTTTCATCCTCGATGTTCCTATTCTCACAGAGATGGCAGATCCTTTCCATCCATGGTGTTTTAGGAACTGCCCAATGACCTGTTTCACTATGGAGCTCATGAGAGTTCGTTCTAGGGAAGGGTTGATGACCTTCTTATAATAACTTAATTTTCTTTTTGCCGCTAAATCTTTCTCACACCACATCTTTTCTTTTTTTTTATTAGCTAAAGAAGGACCTTTGTTTTTCTATTTAACCAGGTTGAAAAAAATACAAGAGTTTGGTGGCCTCAACCTGCCCAAAAGGGAAACCGGGTTTGTTGACCACCTTAAGTCTTTATAAGCCGACCAATAACAAAAAATATAAAGTCTGCATATCCATGCCAAGTAAACTTCACTACCAAAATTACTAAACTGATTTCCTATCGACATTCACAACTAAAACAAGAAGGAGAGCTTGCTCTCAGAGAACTAACCAGGAAAAACATTAGAACAACTAGAAGGATTAATCTACCATAATTTCAGGTTGAGTATCTTCGTCTTTTGTTGTTGGAGCTAGCTTCTTTAGCTGTTGCTGGATTTCCTCCAGCTTATTGTCCTGCATGAGCATAATGATTTGGAGATTTTTCATTTCTCGCCTTAAATTTGATATGCCCTGAGCCATCTCTGCCATTTCCACTGCAACCTGCTCCATTGCCTTTGCCAGTAATCACTTCAATACCCAATATACATGTAAGGCTTACTTATATAAGGTCAGGCGTCGCCTGGTATTGCCCGGGTCAGGGATCAAGTTGCCCAAGTCTTCCGTCTTCGGTTCCGAGTCTTCCTACAACGCATTTGTTTCTAATTCTTGAATAATCCTGCGGATATCGTCATTTGTTCCTTCATTGTAGGATTTTTCTGTCTCTTGCACCATATGTTTCATATTTTTCCGACCTCGTCTTTGGCACACTGGCGAGGGAGTTCTAAAATCTTGTCTGCCGAGTTGTCGAGCTCTCCCTCTGCCCCTGCTCCCTCTTCCACGACCTGGGTGACCTGGTTTATTCATGATAGCTGCCTGACTCCCCTGCCCAACCTCGAAGGATGTGTTCCCTGTGAATTCCCCCCTTCCGGGCTCCTTGGCTTGCTTATCCAAATTCGTTCCCTCCCCTTGTTGCTCTTTCTCCGACAATTTAACCTTCCCCGCCCCTCCTTTCTTGGAATGAAATTGGTCTTTGCGCTCAGGGGTCTTCTCTTCCTCCCAAGCCATCTGATTTTCTATCTCCGGTTGTCCCTGCTCAGTATCTAACTGCGATCCTTGCCTGCCTTTGTCCTGACCTGTCCAACTTCTTGTCTTGCTAACTTTGATCGACTCCACCCTTTCTCATTCTCCCTACCGTTGTTTTCTGCCTGGTGGTGACAGGGAATAATTCCACGTCCCTTTTCCTTTGTTTACCTTCTGCAGCGGCTACCCCTCTTCCTTTCTCCTTAATTTTGCTAGAGATTGCACTGAAAGTGATGGATGGTTTTACGAATACATACCCCTTTCTGAGACGAGTTGCAGAGAATACCGGCCAACTTCTAACAACCTTCATCTTCTTCCTTAGCATCATACTATCTTCGGCTCTGCCCTTGCCTGCTCTTATTACTATTCTGCCACTTACCCGATGTCCCATCATCCGTTTGCCGCCATTCCTTCCTCCTTCTTCCTCCACTACTCTGTCATCTCTGCGCCTCGAGTTTCTACCTTGCCTGCCAGCCGTCTCAATGTCCTGTGGGATAATTATACTGAGTGGTGGCCTGCATTGCCACCTTCCCCCCTTCATTATATTCCCACACGTCGCCACCTCGTCCACCCCGATCGGGGGCCATCTGTAACCTTTATATTGAAGCTGTAATCTCATTATTATCCTGGGTAATGATTAAATTGAGGGTCTCCCATTGTGTCTTTTCCAAATGGGTTGGCCATATGCTATCTACCTTCCCATCTTGCTCATTACAACCCCAGTTAGCCAGGAAATATGCTGCTTTATTACCATCCCTTCTAACGTGGTTGATGATCCTATAGTCAATGCATTTCAATATTTCGGCCAGGTCCTAAATTAGTCTGGCCGTCCTCCAGCTCTTCACTACCTGTTCCCAATCCTTCCCGATATTCAATTTTCTGAGCATCTCTATTACTAGGTTCGAGTCTCCCTCAATTTCCAATTTGGTATACCCGTTTTGGATTTGCTATTCTGATGCCTTGGTATACTGCATTAATTCAACTTCATTATTGCTCATTATACCCCCCCAATCTGCATAAACCCATCTGGTCCGTCCTTGACTATCTTTAAAAATGCCTTCGAGTCCTGCTAGCCCCGAGTTTCCTTTAGATGCCCCATCAAAATTTAGTTTGATGAAGTCTTCGTGAGGACATTTGAACTTGGTTGGGCTTTGGTTGTGAATGCTCTGATTTTTTTGCTTCTGAGGGTAAATAATGCCCTGTTCCAGTTTTAGACTTGTTAAGATTCGACCTTCTTTAGGAGTTGTTTTCCAGTCTTCTTGTTCCCAGGCTTCCGCTAGTATAGTCTCCCTTATAAGTTTTTGGGTTCGTTTCCAAATCGTCTCAGGAGGATTGTCTTTGTCTTGAAATATTCTCTGGTTTCCCTCTTTCCATATTAGCCATATATTAAATCCCATTGCTAGACTCCAAGCTCTTTTGACCACAAGGCTTGAGAATTGACCTTTCCCCCATTGGTAAATGGTTTGTTTAATGTCATGAGGATCCTTGTTTGTCTTCCCAAAAAGGTTCCTGATTTCTTCCCATTGTTGCTGAGCAACAGGGCATGAGTTTAAGAGTTGTTCCTATGTTTCTTTGTCCTGTTTGCAAAGGCTACATCGAGGAGGACCATGGAATCCTCGCTTCTGTATCTGATCCCAAGTCAGGATTCGTCCTTTTCCTACTAACCAAGTGAACAAGGTTACCTTTGGCCACCAATTGTTCTGCCATATTGTTTCCATACGTGTGTATCTTCTTCTTGCTCCTGTCGGGTTGTTAGATAATAGGCTTCCCTTACCGTAAAGGTTCCCTTTGTGGATCTACCCCATGGAGTATATCCGGGCCTATTCTAATTTTAATTCTTCTCGATTCCATTTCCTTTACAAGCAGAGCTTTCTGTTCAAGATTAATATTTCTGTCCCATTCTTCCGATTTCTTCCAGGCTCGCCAGGTTTCATCTTGCCTTTCTTCTTTCCAGTATTCACTGACATAATTTAACCCCTCCTCTCTAGCCTTCTGGTATGTATTTTTCAAGTCTTGTATTTCTATCATTCTTTCTCTTTGCTGCCAGGCTTCCTCCCAAAATTTCACTTTGTTTCCATTCCTTATTTCCCAGAATGCATGTTTGCCTATGATGTCTCTGTTTTGACTAGCTAGGTCCCATATTGTGGATCCTCTTGGAACTTCCTCCAGTCTAAGAATTCCTTCAGTAGTTGTGGGCATATTGTATTTTTGGGTCCATATCTTTTTCCATAAATCTTCTCCACCTCTCATCCATCTCCACCACAGCTTCGCTCCTAGAAATTGGTTCAAAATATACGGGTCTCTAAGACCTAGTCCTCCTTCTTCTTTTTTTGTTAGGCCCTTCCATGATATTAGAGCCCATTTCTTTTGTTGCTTTGGTCCTCCCCATATGAATTTTCTGAATATATCCGTCATTTTTGTGCATACTCCTTTAGGGACCACCATTGCCGAGAGAGGGTAGATAGGAATTGCTTGAAGAATCGATTTAAGAAGAACTAGTCTTCCTGCAATGTTCAGAGATTGGCAGGTCTAGTTAACGAGTCTGTTCCTGAGTTTCTTGATGGTTTGCTGCCAATTTGCTATCCTCGGAGGATTTAAAGCTAATAAATTTCCCAAGTATTTTGTAGGTAATTCTTCAGAGCGAAAACCAAGAATTCTGGTCAGGTGGGCTTTGACTGCTTCTGGTGTATTGAAGAGGAATGTGCTTGATTTATCTTTGTTGATTTCTATGCCTGATGCTTCCATAAAGATGTCCAGAATCCTTTTAACCCTTTTCACTTCTCTTAGAGAGACAACACAAAAAAGCATAATGTCGTCAACGAACTGCTGATGAGTAATTGGTAAGTTGTTTCCCCATGGCCTCAATCCTTTGATTTTCCTCTCCCTCAGTTCTTTTTTGAAGTATCGACCCAATCCTTTCGCTGCTATGATGAACAATAATGGGGATAAAGGGTCCCCTTGGTGCAATCCTCTTTAGGCATTGAAAGTCGTGGTTGGTGATGCATTTAAGAGAATGGAGAAATTAGGGGTGGATATCATATCATAGATCTAGTTTACCCATCTATTGCAAAAGCCAAAAGCCATTAAAATTGTTTTGAGGTAATTCCAATTTAGACGGTTGTATGCCTTTGAAAGATCCAACTTTATCATCATGCCCATTTCCTTTTTTTGTTTCAGAGAATGAATCACTCCCTGAGATACCACCAAGCCATCTAGAATTTGTCTCCCTTCCACAAACCTAGTTTGTTCCGGGGAGATTATACTAGATAGAATTGGTTTCAATCTCTTAGCCATTAGAGTTGCAATAATCTTATATATTACATTACAAAGAGAATAGGGCGGAAACCTTGGGCGGTTTCCGAATGAGCAATTTTTGGAATAAGAGATAAAAGAGTTGAGTTTAGGCCAGGCCATACCTTTTGATGTTTGCGTGATTCCTCTACCACCTCCAGGATGTCTTGCCCTAGGAAATGCCAGCCTGCTTGGTAAAATTCCACTGTAAATCCGTCTGGTCCTGGAGCTTTGTTTCTTTTCATCCCTTTCACGATTTCCTCCACTTCCTCCAGTGTTGCTGCCCTCATTAGAGCTAAATTCTGGTCCCTCGTGATCATTCTTCGGATTTCGTTACATATCCTTTTTATTGCTTCTTCTCTATTCACTTGAGGTTCGGTGAGGATATTTTTAAAGTGTCCGACTAGAGCCTGTTCCATTTCTTCATGCTGGGTTATACGTTGTCCTTCCTCATTTTTGATGGAGAATATTCTATTCCTTTGCCGATGCTGGATTATGGCTTGATGGCAGAACTTTGTATTCCTTTCTCGTTCCATTTCTTCATGCTGGGTTATACGTTGTCCTTCCTCATTTTTGATGGAGAATATTCTATTCCTTTGTTGATGCTGGATTATGGGTTGATGGCAGAACTTTGTATTCCTTTCTCCTTCACGAAGCTAGTTTATGCAAGACTTTTTCTTCCATAATATCTCTTCCTGTTTTCTACGTTCCTCAATTTGGCTTATCACTATGCCCCCCTCTCTACTTCTTTCCTCGTTTCTACCTTTTGCTATAGTTTCTTATTGCGGAACTCTCATTTTTTGTTCTAAACGTTGCTGCTCTATGAATATATTCCCAAATTCATCTTTATTCCATTTTTTTATTTTTTCCTTGAGTTCTTTTAGTTTTAGCTAGAAACTCTGCATCTTGTTTTGTCCTCTTTGTTGGCTTTGGGTCCACCACTCCACCTTTGGCATGAACTGCTGATTCCTAAGCCAGAATACTTCAAACCTGAACGGGCGCCTTTTGGGGCTCGCTTTAAGGTCAATTTATAGCCTGATTGGCCAGTGGTATGAGCCCATTGCTGGGAGGATCATTGTTTCCATGAATATATCTCTATTTATAATTTGTTCTGACATTAAAAATCTATCCAGTCTCGATGCAATTTGGTTCTTGCCCCCTCTTCTATTGTTCCATGTATGGATCCCGTTTATTGTAGGGACATCAACCAATCTTTGCTCCGATATCATGTCGCCAAAAGTTTCCATGTCTTGGTCTGTTCTTCTTGATCCTCCTCTTTTTTCCGCTGTAGTTGTAATCATGTTAAATTCCCCACCAGCAATCCATGGCATCTCCAGGAATAGCCTTCAAACTGTTTTCATTTTTTGAAGAAAGCTTTTGCGCTCATTTGATAAATGCGGACCATATACTCCTGTAAGGATTATCCATTCCGACGAACCTATCATTCTAAAGGTTCTTGAAAGGATTCGAGGGAAGCTTACCCAATTTTCAAATTGAACTTCCTCAGGATTCCATAAGACCGCTAGCCCCCCTGCATTGCCTACAGCATCCTGACCCATTATCTCATAGTGAGTATTAAATATTCTCATTATTTCTTCCATTTTCTGAGTACTAATCTTGGTTTCTTGAATTATCATTATACTAGGTTTGTCTTTTTTCAGTCTATCCCTCATGTATCTCTGTTTTCCCATGCTATTGAGATCTTTGATATTCCAACTTGTGATTATCATTTTAACATTTTTGATGGTTGTTGAAATACCTCTGAGAGAGGTATAACTCTTCCCGAGTTAACCAGCATCTCCCCTACCACTTGGATGGTCTCGCTCATTGGCCGCCTACCTCGTTTCCTTCCTCCTTTACCAGTACTGCCCATTCTGATATTTTGAGTTCCTTGCGCTCCTAGTTGTTCTGGTTGACTTGTTGAAAGTACTCCTACCTTCTCCATGTATTTTTGGAACATCTCTTAATATAGCCGCTTTTGCTCTTCTGGTATAAATCTTTCATCTAAAAGCCTCCATTCCTGTAGCAGTCTCCTCATTATTCGCTCCTCTTCACCTCCTCTGTCTTTTTGAGGATCTACCTCGATTTGGGTTTGGTTTTTTAGCATGTCCGTGTTCTCCTCTACCCCTCCTAGTTCCATGTATCCCTCGTTTGTGTCCTATTCTTTTGTTTCTTTTGAAAATTCCATAGGTTCTTCATCACTATCTTCCTTTTCCATCCTCGTTTCCTCTTCTTAAAGGGCCTTAAACTTATTTTGATTTTCCAATGGCGTTGTTTTGATGGGTGGTTTCAGCAGGGGTGATCCTTTTATAGATTTTCTTCTGATGGGAACTTCTTTAAATCCCTCTTCCATCCCTTCGGTTACCTCTGTTGCTTTCTTTTCTTCTTCTTTATTTTCAGTTGATTCCTCTGTTGTGTTTAAGGGGCATTGTTTGAAGAGGTGGCCATATTCACGACATCTTCTACAACGAAATGGGATGTGTTCGTAATCCACTGGTTCCTGCCAAACCTCATCATGGTATTCTAACTCAATAAACTCCGGGAGCAGCTCTGTTGTATTCATGTATACGCAAATCCTTGCATGAGATGTGTATCTCCCTCTTTTGGTGGTCTCAGCTACTTTAACAAATGTCCCGATTGCATTACTATTCCTTCAAGAATATCTGGGTCCCAAAACTCCATTGGAAGTCCAAACAGTCTGATCCAAATAGATGCTGCTAACATTTTCTCCTTGTTTGGGTTATAACAGTCTTCCCAGTGCCGTATGAAGAAACTAGCATTGTTCATGAAGTAGGGTCCTCCCTCAAAAATCCTTTCCTTATCCTCTATATTCGAGAATATAACTGTGAAAAAACCCTTTGCTCCCAATTTCAAATCTATATGCCCCTTAGGTTTCCATCTCTGCTGTATCCATTTGAACAAGTCCTTCTCAGACGGCCAAAACCCTACGAACTTACAAATTAAAGCATGATCTCTCATATAGCTTCTATACTCTTCAAGTTTATTGTTCGGAATTACAAACCTGGGTTTTTTTTATGCTCTTGGGAGATATTTTCCGCTTAAACCCGCTTGCCACGGAGCTCCCATTACCAGAGTGTCTCTGTTGTTTTTCCTTAAACCGCTCTGCACTCTGTTTCTGCTTGAATCCCCTGTTGTTATGTTTTTGTAGGAGGGGATCTCTCCCCTCCCCACTTCAACTGCCATTTCCCCTTCAGCGTCCTCTGTTTTCTGCCTCCTACCCGTCGCCTGTATTTGTACCCTCTGATTTGGTCAAGCGTGATAGGGGCTGGCCCCCCCTGCACCTGGTCTTCACTTTCGGTCTGCTTGCGGCGGTTCAGCCTCAAGCCATAGCTATCATCGAAACCTCGAACCCTAGCAAAGCCTTCATCATTGATCATCTCAGCTCATTGCGCCCTCACACCACATCTTTTCTTTGAACTTAGAAGTAACAATATTTTTAATGTTATTAATGTTTTGCAATGCATCATTCTCATTGATCTCCCAATAGTTTAACCAGGCCCTCGTGTCTTTATACCACCTCCGTTTGAGCCTTAAGTGGTTTTGGCTGGAATTTAAAGCTAGCTTAGGAAGTCTATGATCTCCTCTGTTATTGAGTTTGTGCTTGTACAACAAAAGCTTAATCATAGCTAGGTTCTCGATAGGGGCAAGACCTACTTCTATAAGGAGAATAGGATAAGGTGTATTGCTTTTAATTTTTAGGTTATACGTTATAAAACACTTCTGGATTTGCTCAATCTTTCTCCAGGATTCTCTAGAGATGCTGCAACCCCAAACCTCACATCCATATAGGATAACAGGAGTGACTAAAGTTTCAAAGAGGAACTTATTTTTATCCCACATTACGAGGTTTGTCGTTTTGCAATTACTTTCAAGACCAGAATAAGCTTTCCACCCCTCATTAATCCTTTTATCGATGCTATGGTTCAAATTGAGCTTGTGATGAATATCAATTCCTAGGTAGTTGTAAGAATACACTTCCTCCAAGTTATTATTTTCATGCTTAAAATTAGCGTAAGTGTCCTTCTTAGATTTGCTAATCATAACTTTTGTTTTGTTAGTGTTGACAGTGATACCCATGGTAGAGTAGAAATCCTTAAGAAGCCTAAGTTGCTTATCAAGGTCAGATGAGCATCTTGCGAGAAGAACAATATCGTCAGCATAGAGAAGAAGGATGATGACTATCCTAGCGAAGATCGTGCCAACACAACCTGCTTCCTCTAAATAACCTTCGAGCTTGTCGATGTAAATGCCAAATAGGGTAGGGGAGAGGGGGCAACCTTGTTTAACTCCGATATTACACTTAATATCTTTCGACCACCCCTCATTGCTCTTTAGTTTGGCAATTACATTCTCGTATAACCTTACAGCGGCAGCTCTCAACTTGAAAGGAACCTTTAGCTCTTCTAATCTATTCCAAAGGATGTTTCTAGGAATCATATTGAAAGCCTTTCTAAAGTCCACAGAGCAACAAAAGAGATTAAATTTATCATTAAGACATTCCTCCACAATGATCCTAAGAGTAACCAAGAAAAATAATAAAAAATTATTTACTAATATTAATATTTAGAGGAAAAATAATATTTCTCACAACATATTTAAAATTTTTAACCTTTTAATATAAATATTTAAAAAATTGTAACCTTTTAATATTAAAAATGTGGAGTCTTTTTTAATTTTAATAAAATATCAAACCTAAAAATTGTGCAACTTTTTTAATAACAAAAGCGTCAAGTTTAATTTTATTGATATAGATTTATTTTTCTTCAATTTTTTAAGTTAAAATTGTAATCCAATTTATTTGAATTTCAATAAAAATTTATTTAAATTTTAGAAAAAGGAAAAACTGAATTCATTAAATTCATTTACTTATTTAAAATAAGTTTAAAAATAATTTTTATTCTAAGTTAAATTTCTAATCTAATTTATTTGAATTTCAATATAAATTTATTTAAATTCATTTATACATTAATTATATATATATATATATATATATAATATTATATATATATATATATTTTTTCCTGATCCAATTTTATTTGAATTTCAACTTAAATTTATTTAAAATTAAAAAAAAAAAAAACTGAATTCATTAAATTCATTTATACACTCAAAATAATTTAAAAAATAAAAAAGATCTTAACCAACTTAACATTACCGACTTTTTTGATTGTAATTAACCAACTGAATTCATTAAATTCATTTATCCACTCAAAATAACTTAAAAAAAAACATCTGAACCAACTTAACATTGCCTACCTTTCGTCGTAATTGAAGGTCTACGCTCTTTCCTCAGTGCAGCTCTTCTGCACCAGAAATTGCCACCAAGATATTGCGAGGGCAATGCAAAGAATTGAGTCATTTGGCCGACGTTGCCACCAAGATATTGCCAGGGTAATGCAAAGAATGGACTCGTTTGGACAGGTCATTGAATTCTCGAGCAGATGACCTGTCAAAGAAGGGCTTTGCTATACAGCGTGATTCATGGAAAATGGAGGTATAAATGCAAGCTACAACATATTAGAGAGAAGATTTCTCTTATCCGAGTATTTAGTTTTTCTTTTTGGTTTTTGTCTTCCTATGCTTCATAGGGTATTTCCTCTTCATAAAAAATATGAGTCTTTCTCTGACTTTCTACGTTTGATGAGAAAGCTTATTCTGATATGGTCTATCAAAAGCTTATTCTGATATGGTCTAGTATATATAATGGCTAAACTCTATCGGTCGATGCTTCTGACATCTCCTTCATCAAGAGAATTTTGATACTCATGAATTTCTGCTGGCTCTATTTACAGTTAATATTTCTACATACATATCTTTCAGCGCTTATCAGTCATTTCCTCTTATGTAAATATATTTTATATGAATATAAATCATGCTTTTTTTCGTACTGAAAAAAAGAATGGACTCATTTGGCTGACGTCACTATTGTTTACAACTTTGGTTGTTTAAAACCTTTGGTTCAACAACTTTTGGAAATGATGGGAAGCGGAGTAATTAAGACACGAATTATCCACTAGATTTTCAATTAATTAAAAGAATTGTATTTATTACCAATAATCAAAGAATTGTAAATCTTACAATTGGTTTATGTGCAATTGGTTTTTCTGATATGTCCCCCACCCATTATACCGCTGATACAACCGCCTCCAACACATGAGGAACTGAATATTATTCAATTATTCTTGCATCGTCTGACCGGTCATATTCGCAAAGAACAACCTAAACTACAATGGCAAGAAGAACCGGGAGAAACATTTAACCCAATCTCTTTTAATATTATCTTCCACGACCTAATCTCTCCTTCTTGGTTACGAGATTGCAGAAGATATTACACCACCCTAGGGAGAGGGTCTGAAGGTTTAGGAAAACATAATCCAGAAAGAATACCTTTGATATCTCTGTGTCGACCAGTTTTAACCCTAATGTGCATACCAGAACTCCGTCGCCTGCTCAAGCAGCTCCGAAATACATAGCCCAGCCATTTAACTTCAATTTGCTTCATCGATTTGGTTGTTGATCCGAGTGAGATACAATATAACCAGTCAACTTTAATCCGCTTTGTCGATTTGGAAGTCGATCCAAGTGGGATGCAATACATTATGGCCGTAGATTTTGATCTCAATCCGAGTGAAATGTGGGCTCTATTATGGATACATGGCCTCATGGCTCTATTCTGGATACATGGAGTAGTCTTTAATGGTGGACAGGGACGTGAAATGGTGACCTTCGATGGATTGCGGGTCTTTCCAAGTATCCCATATTGGTCATATTGGTCGCGCATCAGGATAGTGTTGGCATGGCATGTATTGTGGAAAAGCTAATAGTGGGGCTAGTAAATTGGGATATGTATATAGGGGAGAGATTCGTAATGTCGTGCATGGAGTAGTAATTGATATGGCATTGGTCCCACCAAACCACCATAAATTGAGACTTTTAAAACCAATATTTATACAAAATTAAATAACATTAAATATAAATAAGTATTAATTTATATCCAAAATTCCCCATATATTGACTAGGCCCACAACTATACATAAATAGTATCTTACTACTTAAGAGTGCAAACCATATTGAACCAACTAGAAAACAGTTAAAACCATAAATGCTTCCAAAATGGTCTATTCTAGAAGTACAAAGTAGCATTCACTTCAACCCCCACTCATCAGAACTGAAGCTTTGTATCCCAAATAAACATCCCTACTTGCACATAATAAAAGGGAATGTATGTTAGCCATAACTGTTGTGTTGTTCAACAACTAAACCCCCTATGTTCAATAAATGACACCCAACCCAATAACATTTAAACCCACTTTGTTCAATAAATGACACCCAAACCCAATAACTGCAATAAATGACACCCAATTCATTCTATTTCTCATTAAAACAGATCAAAGCACATGGATCAACAAATAACCAATTCCCAACCATTAGATCACATCAAATTAAATCCAGACCACATATTCAAAATGAAGATATTGCAATCCATGTGCATCCATGTCCACAAATTAAATTCAAGTGCCAAAAACTATAAAAGAAGACCCACTGTTGAAGTTGCATCTTATGCTTTCAAACTATTCAGCAAATTTTAAGACAACATCACAAAACAGTTGCCAATATATCTAGGTTAGTTATATCAATTACAACTCATTCTTTTTACAGTTCTGTTTTCATTATTTCATTCATTAGAGTTCTTACATGATTTGTCTGGCCATAACTGCTAAAAGAATAGCTGGATGGTTTCACAAACACCCATTGAGTAAAAAGTAGGTTCTAAATATAGCTATTTAGAAAAGTTAAAACCATTCCTTAAAATAAAAAAAAATGAATGGCTTCAACATACTTAATTTTTTCAATGCAATTTTCTAAAACTTTTTATGACTAATAATAAAAATTGGAAACCATATAACCACACAACTGCTTTTTATAGTGTTTTTGTAGAGTTTCTTATTTCAAACTCTAGTTTCTTTATTCAATGAGATAAAATTGGAAACCATATAACCACACAACTGCTTTTTATAGAGTTTTTGTAGAGTTTCTTATTTCAAACTCTAGTTTCTCCATTCAATGAGATAAATGTTTTAAAAACCTAAGATCTTTTCTCACGCAGCTTTAGTTAAGTTTTCTTTGTCCAATACGGGAATCTTGATTTATGTGAAAGTCTATCGTAATAGGAATGAATGAAATTCCGAATGAAAGCATCACCGAGATCTCTCATGGCTTTCAAGCTACCTAGCCTTACTATGATTATGACAGGCATAACACTCTTCTGGAGCATATGACCATATTTTGTTTGAGTTTCCAAACTAATTACTATGCCTGGAATGGTGGCCATGGACTGCAATGGAGAAGTTGCCATACTGAAACATTTTTGGCAATGCCAAATTGAAAAAAATGGAAAATGATATTTGAAACAAAATATATCTGCACATTTCACTTGCTTATGCCTTAGATAAAACATTATGAGTTTTCAGTATTTTTGCAGATGGAAAGCATACCAACAAGAAAACTGACAATAATGGAATGTAAGCCTATGGACTACTACCAACCTTAATTTAAAACAACAAGTTTTTATTAAAAATGCTAATGAAATGTCAAAATTCTTGATCTATCATACTCTTAAAAAAACACTCACCACACAGATGATCTTACCAAGAGAGTAATTCTAAGCCTAAAGCACATCACAACAGATATAACCTTAAAAGAAGAGTAATTCTATGCCTAAAGGCCAACTAAAAAGCATCAACTATCAAGATACCTTCTACAGCTTGGGAGAGTTTACCAATTCTACAGGAACACTATCTGATACCTTTTACAACTTGGATGAGTTTATCAATTCTAATTAAACACTATCCATCTAGCTAAGCAACATTGAACACTATGAGAGTGGTCTGTAAACTTTCTAATTGAACACTATGAGAGTGGTCTGTAAACTGTCTAATTTGAATAGATGGTATATCTGATGGTCCAGACTCCATACACCACTGACAACAGCATTCAATGCCATGTAACTGAGTGGATAGTGTTCACTATCAACTATATACAATAATGCATTAAAATAGACAGTATTTGGATCCATTTATAAATTAGATACTGACAACTTGAATTTATAGCAGCAATGCATTAAATTTAGACAGTACTTTGGGTGCATTTATAACTAGAAACATGCAACTTGGATATACATGGCTGTATGCTAGTTCCTATCCTTAAATTACCAAAGCAGTCATGGAAATGCATCCTTATAAACCCAGCTGCTATAAGGGAATTCTGAGCAAAATCCTTGGAAACTGAGTGTTGAATAATGCCTTCAACTGCACTGCAACTTCTATCATAGAATCCTACTTGAAGCCCACTAGCAAATATCCATATAAAAGTTGCTAAATTGATGAACAAGCAGGCAATTGACTTAATTTCCATGTTGTTAGGAAAAGCAAGCTCCAACAATATGATCATCAGGTGATCTAAACTTATACTTATGGATCAGCGACTTAAAATATTGTGAATATAACATGGTAGTTTAAAAGATATTGTTTTGTATAATGTTGAAAGTGACGATAAGTCCATTCCAATGCTAATCACAATTGAAAGCTGTTCCCAACATAGAATTTATGCCCAGCCTTACTGTGATTATGACAGGCATAGCACTCTTCTGGAGCATATGACCATATTTTGTTTGAGTTTCCAAACTAATTACTATGCTTGGAATGGTGGCCATGGACTGCAATGGAGAAGTTGCCATACTGAGACATTTTTGGCAATGCCAAACAACAAAAAAATGGAAAATGATATTTGAAACAAAATATATGTGCACATTTCACTTGCTTATGCCTTAGCTAAAACATTGGGAGTTTTTAGTATTTTTGCAAATGGAAAGCATACCAACAAGAAAACAGATGGCAATGGAATGTAAGCCTATGGACTACTACCAACCTTAATTTAAAACAACAAGTTTTTATTAAAAATGCTAATGAAATGTCAAAATTCTTGATATATCATACTCTTAAAAAACAAATCACCACACAGATGATCTTAGCAAGAGAGTAATTCTAAGCCTAAAGCACATCAAAACAAATATAACCTTAAAGAAGAGTAATTCTATGCCTAAAGGCCAACTAAAAAGCATCAACTATCAAGATACCTTCTACAACTTGGGTGAGTTTATCAATTCTACAAGAACACTATCTGATACCTTTTACAACTTGGATGAGTTTATCAATTCTAATTAAACACTATCCATCTAGCTAAGTAGCATTGAACACTGTGAGAGTGGTCTGTAAACTTTCTAATTGAACACTATGAGAGTGGTCTGTAAACTGTCTAAGTTGAATAGATGGTAGATCTGATGGTCCAGACTCCATACACCACTGACAACAGCATTCAATGTTGTGTAATTGAGTGGATAGTGTTCACTATCAACTATATACAATAATGCATTAAAATAGACAATATTTGGATCCATTTATAAATTAGATACTAACAACTTGAATTTATAGCAGCAATGCATTAAATTTAGACAGTACTTTGGGTGCATTTATAACTAGAAACATGCAACTTGGATATACATGGCTGTATGCTAGTTCCTATCCTTACATTAACGAAGCAGTCATGGAAATGCATCCTTATAAGCCCAACTGCTATAAGGGAATTCTAAGCAAAAGTCTTGGAAACTGATTGTTGAATAATGCCTTCTACTACATTGCAAATTCTATCATAGAATCCTACTTGAAGCCCATTAGCAGATATCCATATAAATGTTGCTAAACTGATGAACAGGCAGGAAATTGAGAGACTACGAAGTAATGCAATTTGATTTCCTGTAACATACATATTGATAATTTCCTGTAATAAAGCAGTAGTATTTTTTCCTTGTATGAAAGCATAGTTTACAAATATTCTAATGTCTAAATGCATGAAATAATTTTACAGGTTGTTGCATCTATGGCAAAAGGAAGTTATACTACTCGTACAAGGAGAAGTGGCAGGAGAGTGACAAGGGGTGCGCAGTTACGATGCACATCGTCTGATGAGGACATGATAGCTGATGTCAATGCCAACAATGCACCAGGGAACATTGTTGAGGATGACCATGTGACCACAGCTGATGTTAACACACCATCGGCCACAGAAACACCATCAACAACAGTCCAAGCGGCAAGTTCAACTAAAAAGATTAGTGCTATAAGAGGATGGACAAAAGAACAAATGTTAGTTGCAATTGATGACATAGAGTTTAATGGATGCTCAGTTCAGGCATCTGCAAAAAAACATGGTATTCCTCCCTCATCAATACATTATTGGATAAATGGACTCACTCATACAAAACATAGAGGGCCTCTTACAGTTATGATTGAGGAGGACGAGGGCGAGGTGGTTGAGTGGTGTGAAGAGATGGCCCAATTGGGACATGGGCTAGAGTTGATAGAACTCAAATCAACAGTTGCTCAAATCTGTCAAGGAAGGCCAAACCCATTCAAATATGGGTTTCCTGGTAAATCATGGTGGTTTGGGTTTAAAAAAAGGCATCTAGAACTTGTATTGTGTACTGTTGAGGGCCTTGACGGAGACGGAGCATTAAATTTTCACCCTGTAGTTGTGCAAAAGTTCTATGACACACTTTCTAGTGATTACAATAAACATTCTTATGGAGCAGACCATATATGGAACTGTGATGAAACATGTTTACAGGCAGGGAGGAATTGTGGCATGTGGGTAATTTCCAAGAGAGGGAGCCGAAATGTGCCAAAGATTTTTCCTAAGAGTAGGGAGTGGATAACTATTTTATGTTGTGTCAATGCAATTGGTACTTCAATCCCAGGATTTTATCTATTCAAAGGTAAGAATCAACTGAAAACTATATTACAGAAACTGTGAACCAGGTGCATGCATGGCTGCACATCCCCATGCATGGATGACTAAAGAACTGTTTCTAAGTTGGCTTTTTCACTTTGCTGCATCGGTACTAGGTGGCGTCTCGCCTAATAACAGACACCTATTGATATTAGATGGCCATGGGAGCCACATGGATGTACAAACAATTGAGGAAGCAAACAATTTAGGCATCGACCTGATGACATTGCCTGCTCATACCACTCACAGACTGCAACGGCTTGATGTTAGTGTGTTTGGCCCTTTCAAGAGCTATTTCAGGTCGGAGAGCGTTGCATGGATGGCAAAGAATCCATGGGTTGAGGTGAAAAGGTTCGAGCTAGCAGAGCTTACAAGTATAGCTTTTAAAAGGGCTTTGACACCATTAAATATCAAGGCTGGCTTTAGGAGGAGAGGAATCTGCCCACTGAACTAGGATGCTCTTATGCATGATACTGGTTGTAGCCAAGCATTTCATGTGGATGGTCAGGAAGAAGGGAATGCCCAAACAAGTGTTGAAGTGCAAGAAATAGATGACCAAGATGATGTTGTTTCAGCTGGTAATATGATTTCCCTATCTCAAGGACACTTATATGCTGAAGATGATGAAACTGTATGTGAAACACAATATAGCCATGAACAAATTCGTAGTAACATGGAGATCATTCCACCAACTCAAGAACATGAAACTCCTGTTGCTGATATTGTTAATGACATTATTGAATGTGCAGTTGACAATGACCAATTGACATTGCCAAGCCAAGTAACCCCACCTTCATGGCTAGCAGAAGCAATGATCAATATGAATGCACATAGTGTCTTAGCAACTAATGAAGAAAGCATGAACATGCCCTCACAACCAGTAGAATTGAACAGTGAAATTGTTCATTTTTTTGTGGACAATAGATCAATTGAAGAAGATGAAGGACATAATGAGGCATCAAATGAAGATACTGATATAGTTCAATCAGTTCCAAAAAATACTGAAAGGGAAGTACCAAGCAATGACATGCAGGTGGGAAGGGTGGAGAAGACACTTGGCCGGTTCCTAAAGCTACCAGTAGAGAGAGTATCAATGAAAAAAAAGCAAGGTGCATCGGGTTGTCTTCGTTTGGGCCGAAGCTCATAGTTACTCACCTCAGAGGACTATATAAACCTGTTAGTTGAGTCTAAAAAAAATAAATTTGAAATGTAAGAATTAAAACAGAAAAAGAAGGATCTAGTCAAGGAGAAGAAGGCAGCAAGGATTGTTGCAGCGCAACGTCAAGAAGATGAAAGGATTGAAAGAGATAAAGCAAGGCAAGTTAAGGACCAACAAAAGCAAATGGAAATACAAGAAAAGGAAAAACGAAAGGCACAACAAATGCTTGGAAAGGAACAAGGGATGATCAATGATACAAGAATAGCTGATGAAACCAGGATTATTTCAAACTCATTGGACTCCATTGCAGATAATACACCATTATTCCAAGATCTCATAAACATTCAAGTGCCTCACTATCAAATTGAGGGTTTACCCACTTTCCTTGTTCCTACCAGAGTTGGTGTCAATTCTCTGTATGCTCATTACACACCTCCACTTAATGCAGGGGTTAGTAGTGCAAAGGTGAGGTATGGGTATTCAATACCTCCATGGTTGGAAGCTGCAAATTGGAATCAATCATATGGCAGCAATCAACCATTTCCTAATCAACCCTTAACTGGTAGGCCAACCTAGCTGGCTTAAGAAGGTAACTCGGGGAGTTTTGGCACTCAAGATTCTTAGGGCCATAAAGAATAGGGGTGTCATATGTTTTTGGTTCTAACCACATTATGATGTGGATTTTGGATGGATTGTATCTTTTTCTTGTCACAGAAACATTTTGGCTTACAACCTAGGTTGTTTTATTTCATAATGTGCACGACATTGTAGCCAAAATTCATTTTAGAAGGAACATATATAGTCTATTATAATGTAGAAATCTTACAAGATTCTCAGGGTCATAAAGAATAGAGTTTAAGATTTCTCAATGAATTACACATACTTTCAGGATATGCAATGTATCATTAAATTCACTAAACCTCTGATCTTCTGAATGTCCTGCATGCAATTACCAAATTAATGAAATTAAATGAATCAGTCATGAGAACTGAGGTATATCTTATATACATTGTATAAAACAACTTTTCAATTTGACTAGCCTTTGTGACCAGTGCTCTTTTTATTAGCAAATCTATAATGAAATCTTCCACAAATAAGCAGATGTCAAGAAATGGATCTTTCACTATCTCAGGATAGAAGATAGTTAGAAACGTAAAGGTGAGATAACATTCCATTTGTTTTTCTCTGCCATCTCTATACGATAAGCTTTCTGTATCTCTTCCTTGCAAGGTATAAATGCTGCTGGCATAATGAAAAGTTTTGGAATTCTACCATATTCTCTACTATCTTGTTCAATTTGAGTAGAATCCATTTGTTCCTCTGTGTCACTGGTCTTATTGT
Source organism: Pinus taeda (assembly GCA_000404065.3). Lineage (NCBI taxonomy): Eukaryota > Viridiplantae > Streptophyta > Pinopsida > Pinales > Pinaceae > Pinus > Pinus taeda. The sequence goes on along the minus strand of APFE030591810.1, from coordinate 512,629 downwards.
AGATGTTATTTTTGATAAAATGCACTGCTTCTGCAAAGGGAAGGCATCTTTTAGAAAAGGTGTTTGTTTTCATTATGCACCCTTTACGCACATCTCTTTTCCTTTTAGTGATAAACACCCTCACTTGTTTTTCCTTGTGTATATCCATTTGCAAATGCTATTCAGGTGGATTTCTGTTGAAGACATTGCCTATATAAATTTATAAATTGGACTTGCAGGTCTACACACGAGGAACAACTTTTTTCTTTTTATGCAAAAATCTAACTGGACAAAGAGGCCCAAACATAGGAATTGCGGGGAGAGCAATAGAATAAATTTAATAGGCAAGGAGGAATTTCTAGTCCTCTTATGCATCAATCAAGTTTTTGTTGGATCTATCTCTAATCTTATGTTTGCGACCAACATAGAATTGATATCCTAAGGAAGGTCGAAGTCGCTAGAAGCATCTTGTGAGTATCGATCTATCTGAGGAGGTTTCATCCAGCATAGTCTTGAACTTTCTAAGGAAGGTCAAATACATACAGAAGTCAGAAGTTTATGCATTGTGCAGTAGTAGCAAAGGAATGAGATTTGACTAGAGGGCTAGAGATCTAAATTCATTGTTGTTCAGTGATAAGTTTAGACATATTTGTGCATAAATCTTCAATCCCTAACCCGAAGCTGCACAAAGACAGTGAGATGCATACTACTGAAGAAACATATTCTGTATTTATCTTTTGTCAAGGAGTTTATGGTTTTATATTTTCAATTTGGGTATCGTTGGGCTCCAGTTTTGATGAGGGGAACCATGTTTACAGGCCTACCTGATTTCACCAAAAACATGGGATCATATAACAATAACGAAAAAACGACAAAGAGGCCCAGACATAGGAATTGCGGGGAGAGGAATAGTAAAAAATTCATTGTTGTTCAGTGATAAGTTTAGACATATTTGTGCATAAATCTTCAATCCCTAACCCGAAGCTACACAAAGATAGTGAGATGCATACTACTGAAGAAACATATTCTGTATTTATCTTTTGTCAAGGAGTTTATGGTTTTATATTTTCAATTTGGGTATTGTTGGGCTCCAGTTTTGATGATGGGAACCATGTTTACAAGCCTACTTGATTTCACCAAAAACATGGGATCATATAACAATAACGAAAAAACGACAAAGAGGCCCAGACATAGGAATTGCGAGGAGAGCAATTGCAATAAATTCGTTGTTTTTCAGTGATAAGTTTAGACATATTTGTACATAAATCTTCAATCCCTACCCTGAAGCTACACAAAGACAGTGAGATGCATACTACTGAAGAAACATATTTTGTATTTATCTTTTGTCAAGGAGTTTATGGTTTTATATTTTCAATTTGGGTATCGTTGGGCTCCAGTTTTGATGAGGGGAACCATGTTTACAGGCCTACCTAATTTCACCAAAAACATAGGATCATTTAACAATAAAAAAAAACCTTGGCTCATCTTTGAGGATTAGGGCTTATATCAGTATGTAGTTAACCATTATCTCAATTTGACAGAAAAACCCTGGCTCATCTTCAAAGGTTAGAGCTTATATCAGTATGAAGTTAACCATTTATCTCAATTTGACACCAAAATCTTAACAGCATAGGGAAAATTTTCTATATTTGCCAGGCGATGATCTATACCCAAATGCCCCTTTCCATATAAATTATTTTCACACCAAAACCTTCACAGTGTACATTAACAAAAAATTATGTTATATTTGCAAGGGCATGATCTAAACCCAAATGCCCTTTTCTATTTGGAGCCTGCGAATCACAAGAAGCATACAGGGATTCCAAAATTCTTCAAAGCCAGAGAACAGAGAAACAAAGAATGCAGTTAGAAAACAGAAACCTTATACACAGAGATATGTCGCCATCGACAGTTAAAGGTTCAAAGGTTTTAATGAAAACCAAAGAAAGAACAAAACCCTCATTTAAATCTAAATTCAGAGACCAAGAGACCAAAGAAAGAACAAAATGAGTTAAATACACTAAACCCTAAACCCTTAACCTGGAAAACCCTAAACCCCTAACCTGTAAAACCCTAAGCCCTCAAAACCTACCATGCAAAGTTAACAAAAATTCCAATAAGGCGTTTTGTGTTGAAAAACACATAGAAATTGCTGGCAGGATTAAAATCCTACCGGAGAGAGGCCGTGGATGGTCGCCAAACCTTCTTCGGAGCTCGCCACACCTGCAACAAGTTAGAAATAAGCCATTAGACAACATAAAAAACCAAAAAAACCAACAAAAACCAACAAAAAATAGAAAAACTTGCAATTACCTGTTAAAAAAACCTTCGACCTCGAACTCGCTAAAACTGCAACTGGCTCCTCCCTAAACAACAAAACTAGGAATTAAACCACCACCAAAGAAACCCTAAACAACCGGCGGTCCTGAATGACCAACAAATCCAGGTGGAAAACCACAAGAAAGCCAGAAACCCTGTTCCAACCATGGATGCGTAACCTCGAAAAATGGAGGACATCAACTCTTGGTTAGCGGATGAAGTGCACAGGTTTTGGGGCCGTCCTATGCCATCTTCGGCAGAGGGCTTCGCCCAACAACCAGACCCGAACAGAAAAACAAACAGAAAAATGAACATCGCATAAATGACGCATAATGAACCCTTAACACGGTGCGGAAAGGAGTTTTAAGGCGATGACACGATGCCCAACACGTGGACTGGTGTCGTACTAACATCACGCGGGTTCACGTGGCGGCAGGCGACGTGGCGGGGAGGGCACACAGGTAATGGCATCCCTCCCCTATATCCACTACAACACGTCTTTCTATATATTTCATTTTAAGGTCACTGCCTCAAGCAGTGATTTAGTTTTAGCTTTCCCATATTTTCTTTTCAACTTTGTTCCCCATTTGCTAAATCTTGATGGAACCGCACATTTCCATTGTCAAATTTATATAATTGGAATGTTATAAAAAAAATCAAAATGTTAAATTAATTTATATTTTTTAAATAATGTAAAAAAATATTCTAATAAAAGAATTACAAAATTTTAAATTTTATTTATTTTAAGAATCCAAATTGGTCGGCTACTAAATTAACTAGCACAACCACATTAATAAATGTGGTTGATATATGCCATAAGCGTAAATCAATCATATGCACGACCGCATTATTACTAAATGTTATTGATATAGGTCGATAAGCACCAATATAATAGATTCAAGATTAATATAATAATAATAATAATAATAATATTATTAATATATTATTATATTATTATTGTAATTAATTAAAATTAATTTAGTAATAAATTATAATTAATATTTATATTATAATAATATGATAATATTATTGTTTAGTCTCACTAGCACAATCAGTTGATGATGGGCCTAGTTAGCAAGGTAACCCGCCATAAAACCTCACCGAGTTGGTTGTGTCTCTGTTAGGGGAGGAGACATTCAAAAAAATCTAGCCATCTTAGGGCTGGTGTGGCCAAGGCTGCGTGCCATCCTCGGGTGAATTTCATGGATTAGATGCCCTATGGGTCAAGTTTCGAGGATAACAGAAACCTTGACAAAAAAATGATAATATTATTGATATTATCAATAACATAATAAATCCAAGGGATTAATAAAACGAAAATATTAATATTATAAACCCAAGGGATTAATATTATAAACCCTTCGGATTAATATACCAAGAGATTAGTGTTATAAACCCTTGGTATCAATCTTATAAATCCAAAATATTAATAAACATGAGGGATTATTAATATTATAAACTCAATGGATTAATGAACCCAAAGAAAATATTAATATTAATATTATATCCCCTTTAGTTTAATATTATAAATCCAAGGGATTACTATTATAAATCCAAGGTATTAATAAACCTAAGGTATTCTTTTTTTTGCTAAAGCAAGAGTTAGTCCTTCTATTATCTTGTCACTATAAAAATATATTACATAAAATACATCGCACCCAAAGAGGAAGAGGGCTAAAACATTTAGCCATCACTTTTAGTTTTGGGAAAAAAGTCAACTTCTCGAGAACCGGGCCTAGGGCCCAAGAAAAAACAAAACGCACTGCCTTCACCGCCCGAACCATGATCCGAGATCAAGCGGTCGAGGGGAAAAGTGGAGCAAAAACAAGTGAACTCGAAAAAGCTTTAAGCAGACCCGAAGAGGGGAAATAAAGACCACATAATAAAAATTTCGGGTCCGTTGGGGATCACCTGGACCCACTAACCTACTCCTCGAACATGAGCCATTGATTTGCAGCTACATGATCCAACGATTGAGGAGAATATCGGGCGGAGAAGAAGCAGGAGGAATACCCGCCCGATGAAGGCGGTATTCTTTCTCCTCCAAAAGCCACGTGCTGAATGTTGAGTGGCATCGGGTTCATTTCTAATAAACCACTTTGGGTTTTGAGGACGCCCGATAACCCAGAAACCGCTTTGATACCCGATAACCCGGAAACCACGGAAACACTGCACCTACTGCCATCCATTCGACTGAGCGCCCCATTTGAATCGATGCCTCGCAGCTTCGATCAGATTGTCACAATTTTTCTGACTGCCTGCTCGCTATCCAAGCCCCCTACTGACCCAATGAGAAGGTGTTCTGTGGTATCCCACTGCGAGACCCGAATATGCCAAATCTCAAGTTGACTTTCTATCAAACCCCTATTGTCCATTTGATTAAAGGTCAACTGGCAGATTCCCCTTCATGTGCTGATAATTCTCCTTGTCTATGAGGGGAAAAGTGTAGCAACCCTCATAGAGTTGTCCTGCGGGTACCAACTACCACAAGAAACACTTGTTGTCTCTTGTGCATCTCACCTTTCAATAGCTAGCTAATCCACTACTTTGTTGTCATCTCTGCGTACATGTACAAAACTAAGAGTTCCTATAATTCTTAGGTGTGATTGAATTCGGTGATAGACCTGCAAAAGTCTCTAGCGTCTCGAGACTTTGTCTGGTGTAGTGCCTATGCCTAGCCACTTGACTGAATTAATTATTAGTTCCGAGTTAGCCTCAATGATTGTATTATGTAAATTGAACTCAATCAAAATCTCTAAGCATTTCTCAATGGCCATGCGTTCAACCATATTGTTAGTGGCCCTCCCCATATGACTATGAAAGATGACTTTTATAATGCCCTCTTCATCTCTTATGACTCCTCCATAACCAACATCCCCAGGGTTACCTTTTGAGGCTCCATCTATATTGAATTTTAAAAAGCCATGGGGAGGGGGTTGCCAGAAAACCTTTCCTTCTGATATGTGCCTTATTGTCTTATTTATGCCCTGAGGGACATGTGACTGGAGACCCAACAGTTCCAGAATGTGAGCATCTCGATGACTCAGGGGTTTCTCAGGAGGTTGCTTCCGAAGGGCATTGACAATTTCTTTGAGTTGTTTTATGATTTGTGCTATGATACTTGTGCTCAGCCAGATTTATCTTTAAAGATCCTGTTGTTACGTTCTTTCCAAACATCCTAGATCAAGAATCTTGGAATCAAAACCTAGGTTGTGTTTGCTATCTCATTATTCGAGAAGTCCTTCCTCCAGTTCTTTAAAGTATCAGTGATGTCATTTTCATTCTTGTCTGTCTGCTTGAAGATGTAGGCCACCCCATTCCATAAGGTTGAGGTGAAAGAGCAGAGGTTGCGAAGGTGATCCATAGTTTCTTCCTGTAGGCCACATAGTTGGCATCTTGAAGGACCAACAAAACCTCTCTTTTTGTTCCCATGTTAGAATCTTTTTGTGCTGAACCAGCCACCTGAACAATTTGATCTTCATCCAGTGTGGGTTATTCCATAGATCTTGCCATGTCTAATCAGGGCTTGGCTAGTTAAGTCCTGTGGATATTCTTTTTGCTTCTTTGAGGTTGAAGATGCCCCCGTTGTTTCTACCCCATCTTAGTAGATCATTTGAGGTTGAAGTCAAAATTTGTCTCTTTTCCAGAATAGCTTCCAAAACTTTAGCTTGGGTCTTCAATGGGGTCACTTCACTGTAATCTGGTACATTCCAAATTCTCCATTTACCAGTGTCCCTTGACTGATCCCAATAGTCACTTACTTTTTTCAGTCCTTTGTAAATGGTATTGTTTTTCATGATATCCAATCCTTCTCTACAAAGGTTATGTTCTTGCTACCAGTTGTCCTCCCAAAACCAGGCAGTATTCCCATTTCTGATTTCCCAGAAACTGTGTTTCTAAACCAAGGCTTTGTTCTCCCACGCCTTGTTCCAAATATGGGAACCTCTGATGTGTCCTGTCATTCTAATGTGGTCCATTTCTTGCCGATCCATGGCATATTTTTGTTTCCAGACTTTAGCCTAAGGGTTTCTTATTTCCTTTAGCCATCTCCACCAAACTTTTGCCCCCAACACTTTGCTTAGAATATCCAGGTCATGGAGACCCAAACCACCATGGGTTTTAAGTTTACAGAGCTTTTCCCAAGCTACCATAGCCCACTTATTTTTCTCTTCCCCTTTACCCCAAAGAAAATCCCTTTGGATATTCCTGATTTGCTGTAAGACTCCTGATGGTGTCGGAAGGGCTGATAACATGTAGATTGGAATGGTTTGTAGTACTGCTTTTGTGAGAACTAGCCTCCCTGCTAAATTTAAGGATCTGATTGTCCACAAGCTGACTTTGTCCTTCAATTTATTAGTTACAAACTCCCAAACTTCCTTGTTCAGAGGTTTGTCAGTGAGGGGTATTCCCAGATAATTTGAGGGAAGATGATCTCTTTGAAAGCCTAGAATTCTAGAGATATTTCTTTGAATTGAAATATCAGTGTTGAAAAAGAAAACTTTTGATTTTGTGAGGCTTACCCAGTACCAGCAGCCATTGCAAATTCATACAGGATTTGTTTGAAAGTTTTGGCTTCCTTGATTGTGGGTGTGCCCTGAAACATAGTGTTGTCCACGAATTGTTGATGAGTCAAAGTGTCCCCATTCTGAGTGAGTCTGAGTCCCTGGTTTCTTCCTTCCTCCTTGGCTGAAATGATTGCTCTGCCCAATCCTTCCATCATGAAAATGAAGAGGAAGGGGGAGAGAGGATCTCCTTTTCCGAGGCCTCTCGATGGCCTGAAGATTTTGGATGGAGAGCCATTAAGAATAATTGAACAACTGGCTATGATAACAAGAGCCATAACCCATCTTATCTAGTTGTGGTCAAGCCATATGTTTTAAGAACTTCCCTGATATAAGTCTAGTTTCGCTTATCATAAGCTTTCACTATGTCTAGTTGTATTATCATACCTGCTTGCTTATTGGTCTTGATGGAATGCACCACTTCATGAGCTTTAATGATATTATTGAGAATTTGTCTACCTTCTACATATCCAGTCTGTTCCTTTGACACTAGTGTTGGAAGAAGGGATTTGAGTCTGTTAGCAATTACTTTGGAGATGATTTTGTACACCACATTGCATAAAGCTATGGGTCTAAATCTGTCTGGAGTCATGGATTTTTCTAGTTTGGGGATTAAGGCTATGAAGGATTCATTAAGCACTCTCAGAACTGATTTTGATTTTCTCGAGTCCTCCACCACATCTAGAATGTCATATTTGACAGTAACCCAGCATGTTTTGAAGAAGTCTACAGTGAAACCATCTGGGCTTGGAGCTTTCCCATTATGCATCTCTTTGATTGCTTCATTGACCTCTTCCTCCGTCACTGGCCTGTTAAGATTATAATTATTTTCCCTGGTTACCAACTTTGGAATATGTTGAGTAAAACTCTTAATAAATTGGGATTTTTCTTCCATGGTCTCCTCTGCTATACTTTGAAAATGTTGAACCAGTACAGCTTCCATTTCCTTGTGAGTATTTTGCTCTTTTCCTTGAGGATCTATAAATTTTGTGATTTGATTATGTGCCCTATGTTCCATGGTAGACTTGTGAAAGAACCTAGTATTTCTCTCCCATTTCTTAATCCATTGCACTCTAGATTTCTGTCTCCAGAAGATTTCCTCCTGCTGGCATTTGTTGTCCCATTCTTGTTGAAGTGAGTCCACTTGCATTTTTCTTTCCTCTGTGAAGCCTTCTGTGATGGGAATTTGATTAATTTCCTGTAATTTTTTTCCACTTCTCCTTTGGCTTTGAATATGTTGCCAAACTCATTTTTATTCCATTCTTTGAGTTTTCCCTTGATGTGTTTGAGTCTCTGATGCAGGAGGAACATTTTTGTGCCTTGGGTGGGCATTTTGATTCGGATTTAAATAGGAACGCAAAAAATTACAGATATAACCATAAACAAAAAGATGCAGCGAGAATAATATGTCATTTCATTAATGTAAAATACTGAGATATGCTTACAAACAGAAAATGGAAATAAACAGTTAAGGCGAGGGTAGCTTATCTCTGAGAAGAGATGTGGTGGCTACATGCCTCTAAACTGTCTTACAATGAGGCTCGAAGGCCAATTTATTGTTGAGAAACAATGGAAAACCCTTAACATCCCAAAACCTAACCCTAGAAGATGAAATGCCAAATTGTGGGCCTTGTTTGGGTAAATTGGTACATCAATTTCCCGAGGTCGTAACTTTGGCACCCGATCTCTGTTTGACACGCACAATAGCTCATTATAAAGATCTATCTGAGCACTACAACTTTGGGAAGGGAAAAATCAATTTGTGGACCCATGTTGCCCCCAGATTTCCAGAAAAACGTCATTTAAAGCCTCAAAACGGCTCCAGAAGTTCAAGACCCGAAAAACTGCTAAAAATAGTAAACTATGCTACAATTTACGAAACTGAAAAAACTGAAAGAGACAATTGTGGGGGTCCAAATGGGATAGGTGGGTGGCCATCAACATCCACCTGGATCATTCCTCCCCCCTTAAGAAGCAATGGTCCCCATTCCGTTGAGTTCCTCCCTGAGATGAGGAAGCTTCTACTGAGCTAGGTCTCTGGTGAGCTGGGTCTCTAGTGAGTTGTTCTACAATCTCTGATGTGTCTAGAAATGGTGAGAAGCATGGTTGAGGGCGGTACAAATTGAACACTTGGTGCAGGTGAAGGAATCAAGGAATGTTGTGCTCCAAATAATTATTTCCCACAACCTTAGTAATGGTGTGAGGACCATGTCGGCGTGGTTGGAGCTTCTGATGGGCTCTTGTAAGGCATTCTTTCTGCAGATGCAACCAGACTTTTTTGCCCACCTGAAGCTTGTGTGGTACCCCTGTGGGTGAGGAGAAGTTTTTCCTGTGTTCTGTCATGATCGTATTCCTTTGCTGTTGCTGTTGCATGGAGGAACCCTTCGCGGGAGTCATGGATGTGGTGACGATCTTCTCCTTACTTTAGGAGCGAACCAGACAGAAAATAAATTTCCTAGTCTGTGAGATGAGCTTGCTGCCTTTCTTAGCAGTGATAAAAGAGGTGCCAGTGACTGGGGCTACCTCCAATATCCTGTATAATGAATTAATCCAAGAAATAATGATAGCACGAGGCCTTGACTCATACATAGCATGTCGCCTCCACAAGTATGGCTGGCCTAATAATACATCACAAACATCCAGAGGTATAACATCACACAATACCTCGTCTGTGAAGGGCTTGATGCTGTAGGGAAGGCAACACTGTTGGCAAACTTTGAGATCTCGTCCTTCTTGAAGCCACCCTATACTATACGGCTGCGGGTGTGGTGTAGTCAGTAGGCCCAACCGCTTCACGAACTTTGCTAAAATGAGGTTCTTTTGGCTGCCACTGTTGACAATGAATTGCAACAGCAGACCCTTCACCCACATCTGTGAGTTAAAAAGATATTCCCCCTCCTTTGGATCTTCGGGCTCATTTTTCTGGGTCTTGGCGGTGACAACAGTGGTGCTGGGATTCGCATCAATGATCTGCTTCCCTTTGCCATTCCCCTTGTCAGGTTCTGGCTTAGGGTCAGAATATGCATATGATTCAGAAGCCTTCAACTCGGCCACTGGCAACTGCTTGGTCTGAGACTCACTTGTGTTATGAGTGGGACTCTTGTGGAACTCACACCACTTTCCTGTGTCCTTCTTTGGCTTCGTGGTGTTGTTATTTTCTTGCAGCTTCGACGGGTTGTCTTGGGTCACCCCACCTTGGCTTTGTCCTTTGGGCTTTGGATTTGTAGATCCAAAGTCTTGCTTCTTCTGTTTGAACTTTTGCTCGATTTTGACAGCATATCGATACACCGTGCCGAGCGAGGAGATGTTCAGGAACTCCATCTCTTCCTGGATGTATATATGTAGGCAGCCGGGGTATTT
>APFE030591810.1:491259-501896 GCA_000404065.3 Pinus taeda | reverse complement strand
AATCTTTTCCCGACTCGAAAATTCATGAACAAAAAAATATCCTTCTAACAGATTTAACCATTTATCTACGACATTTGCATCTATTTGACCCTCAAAGATGGGGATTTCAAAATTAACTTGTACCTTAAATGGTGTGGCATTTCTAGAGTAGTTGTTGGAAGCCGATGCATCGCCTCTGGGTAGCCGCTGAAGGATCTGTACAAAGCTATCCATCATCGCGTTCCTTTGTCACTCGAGGGCTTCTTCGAGCAAGACTTTGATAGGATCTCCTGCCCCCTCGTCTTTCTTCTCATCTGCCATGGGAGGCCATCAGGATTTTTGAGGCTGGTCTTGCAAAAGTTCGACCACTTCAAGCCCTAACTCCTTATATCCTGACCTCGTTGTGGACATGCAAAGAAAAACAGAGAAAAAATAGACCACTCTAATACCATTGATCCAGATTTAAACAGGAACACAACAAATTACAGAGATAACCATAAACACAAAGATGCAGTGGGAATAATACTTCATTTCATTAATGTAAAATACTGAGATATGCTTACAAACAGAAAATGGAAATAAACAACTAGGGCGATGGTAGCTTATCTCTGAGAAGAGATGTGGTGGCTACATGCCTTTGAATTTTCTTACAATGAGGCTCGAAGGCCTATTTATTGTTAAGAAACAATGAAAAACCCTTAACATTCCAAAACCTAACCCTAGAAGATTAAATGCCAAATTGTGGGCCCCGTTTGGGTAAATTGATACATCAATTTCCCAAGGTTGTAACTTTGGCACATGATCTCCGTTTGACGCGTACAATAGCTCGTTATAAAGATCTATCTGAGCACTACAACTTTGGGAAGGGCAACATCGGTCCATGGACCCATGTTGCCCCCAGATTTCCCAAAAAATGTCGTTTAGGACCTCAAAATGGCTCTAGAAGTTCAGGAGTTGAAAAAACTGCTAAAAATAGTAAACTATGCTACAATTTAGGAAAGTGAAAAAACTGAAAGAGACAGGTGTGGGGGTCCAAATGGGATAGGTGGGTGGCCACCACCATCCACTTGGATCACATTTCTTCAGCCTACCAATTTCCAATTTTAGTGCTAAAATTAGGGTGAGTAAGCCAGACATTTTCGAACCTGAAACGTCTGTTCCTCAGGGTTCCAATAAAGGAAGCTTCTAGCTGGATGGGCTAGTGGTCCGAGCCTCTGAATGGGAGGATCAAAGTTGTCGTGATACGACCGGTGAGAAGGAGATCCTTCAAGATTATGAATCTGTCTAATCTTGAGGCTACTTTGGAATTTCCTCCTCTCTTGTTTTTCCACGTGAAGATGCCATTTATTGTATCCATATCCACCAGTCTCATATTGTTAAGGAAGTTCTGGAAGGCTATTGAGTCTCTACCAATTGTTCTGGTTCCTCCTTTTTTCTCCGTAAGAGTTCTAATCATATTAAAGTCGCCTCCCAGAATCCAAGGCATTGTTGGGTGTCTCTCTCTCAGCTCCTCCAGAGTGGTGAGGAGCCTAATTTTTTCTTCCAGAAGTTGAGGACCATAGACATTTGTGATCATGTAACAATCCTTGTCCCCCAAAAGGTTGGATAACCATTGAAAGGTGGCTTCTGGATGCCTCAACATCCAGGATTCCAAATTTTTGAGGATTCTAAGAGTGAGAATTCCTCCAACTGAATTATTTGCTTTGACTTCTAGGTACTCATACTTAATAAGCCATTTTCTATGCATTTCTCTAATTTTATCTACTGAGCATTTTGTTTCCTGTATAAACACCATATCTGGTTTTTCTTCTTTTATTCTATTACTGAGATTTATTTGTTTTCTTTTACTCCCTAGTCCTCTAATGTTCCAGGTTGTAAGCTTCATAATGATGGGTTTGTAAAAGAGTAGTCGGTGAGATCTTTCATCTTACCTGAATTAATCATGAGTTTTCCACACTTTGTCAGAAGTTCATTCTGTCTTTTTCTTCCTATTTTCTTGCCTGGGTTTTTGGTGGGGTGTCCTGATATTATCTTCATTTATTTAACCTCTTTGTTCTCCTGGCTATCGTGGTTCCTTTTGACTCTTGCAGCCTTTGTGTGAGACCTTCGGAGGAATAGTTGTTGTACTCTGTAAAACTCCTCTTGTGGTAGAGAGTCAATTCCTTTGTTGACTCCCCGCTCTAGAAAATTTTCTAGTTCAAGGTTCTCCCTCTCAAGGATCTCCTATAGGTCTTGGTGCTCCGTACCTCCTTCGCTTGGGGTCATCTCATGGTCCCTTCCAAGTTCCATAGTGCTCGGTGGGTCCTCCTTTTGTCCATTGTGTTCCTGTATGATTTCCATGCTATCCTCTTTTTCCTTCTCTATGTGATAGTCCTCTGGTTTCCTGTGCATTCAATTTTCTCCTCCCTCTTCTTCTAAAATTTTGAAACTCTTATGACTTGGTATCTTGTTTTTGCTAGGTTTCTTTTGGGACTCTTTTCCCCCTCCTTTCCCTCTGCCTCCCACTTTGGTAAAACCTTCAGGATCTTTTCCTTTGTTGGTTTTCAAGTAGTCCTCCCTTTTGTTGAGTGGGCAGTCTCTGAAGAGGTGTCCATGTTCATGACATTTACGACATCTGAATGGGATTTTTTCATAGTTGACTGCCTGTGCCCATTCCTCATCATAAACTTCTAAGATGACTTCATCCGGGAGTACTCCCAATAAGTCCATCTCCACACATATGCAAGCAAAGCAGGTATATTTCCCTCGCAGAGTCACCTATGGTATCTTTATAAAATGCCCTAATTTGTTACATATATCTTTTAAAGATTCTGGCAGCCAATAATCTAAAGGTAAGGAATATAATCTAATCCATACCAGGACTGATGTGAACGTTTCTCGCTCTGGAACAAAGTTCATCACCCAAGGTCGCATGTAAAGGCCTACGGTAGCATAGAAGTAGGGTCCTCCTTCGAAAACTCTGTCTTTGTCCTCTAGGTTAGTGAAAACCACTGTGAAGAAACCCTTGGAGCTAAGATGTAGATTTATTTCTCCCTTCGGTTTCCAGTTGTTTCTTATCCATGTATACAGTGCTTTCTCTGTGGGCCATATGCCGATGAACTTGCAAATGACCGCATAAGTCACCATGTGATCTCTGTACACTTGTAGTGTAGGACAATTTAAGATCACCCGGGGTTTAGTGTTAGCCTTGGGCTTGCAGGGTCCCGTCGCAAACATTTTCTCAGTTCTCTGACTGCTGTCGCCAGGATTTGTTTCCTTCCTAGCTTCCTTGTGGGTCCCTTCCTCTTCATGGGAATTGTTGCTTCTTGGCTTGCGAGTGCCAGTTGTCCTTGTCTTTGCCTCCTTTGGTTTTCGGAAATTGTTCAGACTCACCTCTTTGCTTCTATTTGAAACCATGTTACTGTAGGAGGGAGTGGAGCTCCCTCCTCCAAGCCCCTCCATCATTTCCAGCTTGCTCCTGTCACCCCCTGTTCAAAACCCTAGTGCCTAAAAGCTCCCCCTCATCCGATCGAAATGCCCAATTCAATAAACTTAAGGTATTCATAAACCCAAGGGATTAGTAATATTATAAACCTAAGGGATTAATATCATAAATCGAAGGGATTAATAAAGCCAAAGGATCAATAAACGGAAGGGATTGTCAATCCAAAGGATTAATATTAAACCTTAGGATTAAATTATAAGCTCAAGAGATTATAAACCTTATGATTGATATTATAAAACCTAAGATTAATATTATAAACCCTAAGATTACAAGCCCTTATAAATTATTATACATATTATGGATTAAAATTATACTCATGGGATTAATAAACCCAAAGGATTATTAATGTCATGGAAAATTTTTGGGGCTAACATTCACAGTTGGGCTAATATTCCATGTTTTTTCACAAAATAGGGTTTGCCAATTTCCATTTTTCTAAGAATGAATTCAGCAAAATTTTATAGTATAATTTTTTTTTTTTGTCGTTCAAATTGTTTTCATTATATTTCCAAAAAGAAGTTGATTGCATCTTTTTCTTTTTCCATGCTCCTCACCTCACTTTGAACAATTTCTTTGGTAAGGAGAGACTTTTCCTGGAAAGAGAAAACTACATATTTCTACCTACATACATAGAGTTTCCTTTTTCCTTGCTTTATATACATGAACAAAACTACAAAAAAACACAAAACGACAACCATAGGCTTACCTATGTGGATTCTCTTCCACTCGAGGAGCAGTTGGAGGATTTGAATTGGCCAAGACATGGTATTGTATATATGCCACCCTAGCTTTAATGTCATAAAGCTTGTCCATAATCCAACACGAATGGCTCTTCTTCGCTTCCATGGCTTCTAGAATTTCCTTCTGGCATGTTTGAAGAGAATAAAAGTATGTCATATATTCCATGCAGTCTTTATACCTATGACAGTCTATAATATCAAGTTAGGTTCAAATTCCTCTCAATTGGTATGCAATGGATGACAGAGAAATAAGTTTATCTAACTAACCGGGAAATGTTACTCTACCTTCAAGCAACCCTGCCTCCTCATCCATAATTCCCACTTCCTCGTCCATCCGCTAAGCGTCGTCACCTCCCCGACGATTTTGGTAGCCACCTTGATGCGAGTAGCCCCTTTGTCTTAACATCATTTTTCTCTGACACCTCATGTAACCATCCACTACAGAATACATAACAAGCCCAACCACCTTCCATTGTAAAGAACCACTCGTTAAAACTCCTCAGAATGTCATCCGCAAAGAAGTAGTTATCTCTCCCTGCGGGAACTATACAACCCCCCCTCCACGATTCCTCTGCCTAGACACCACAATAGACCTCGAGGGCTCTAATCTGGAGAAGCTCAACATACCACCCACCCCATCTCCCACTGGACCAAAGGAAGCCTTCACTATGAAACTCTCCCCAATTCCAAAGAACACTCTTAAAAATAAAGACCCAGAGATGGAACTACTTATAGAGATAGCTTTTGGAGTAGCCTCCATGTTTCCTAAATACTTAGAAAACTCACGAGAAACATTGTTCAAAAAAGGCCCAACTCCCCATTTGAGTAACAATGTCCTCCCAACTTCCCCTTATCTCCCCAGGAAATGTGTACCTGAAAAGCACCCCTTAATAAGAAGACGACCTAATAGAGAGCATATAGACCCTCCAACTAAAATAATACCACCATCCCCATGCCCCCTTAAATAAACCTCTTCCAAAAATTCACAGGAGACGAAACACCTCTTAGTCCTAAAGAGATTGATCGGGCAGGTGTCTCTGAATGCCTTTCTAGGCATGGAGACCTTATCGCATTCCTTCTTTTTAATAACTCCACAAACTAAATAATTAAACTACTTATGTTGATAGGGAAAATGGAGAGGCAACTTATCTGTCTACTCGAAACAATCCCGATGAGACCATGAACCGTAAGGACCACTATCGTTTCTATTATGAGTGACCCACCACACTCCCTTCCTATTCCTGTTAGCACGTTCAAAACTCCCTCCTGAGCCATAGCACAACTCGCTCTCCCCCTTGACCTCTCCAGGGTCCCAAATGACTATTTGGGGATAAAATTCCATATTATAATTCCCATGAATTATGTTGACAGGAAACACATATGAACACAAATGATTTTCCATTCCACAAGGGTCTCCCTCATGGACCTCCCTTTGTAGCCAAAGAACCCTATTCTCACCAGACCCACAGTTCATTGCCTACTCTGCAACTCTCATCTGCAAGGTCAACCATCGAAGGTAAAAGCACCAAATAGACCACACCGCCATCCAAATTTGTCTTGAAAATAGAACCCTTCGCTATCTTGATCACGTGCAGGGACTTTTAATCCCTCATACCACCCTCATTTAAACTAATTTGGGCCACCCCATCGGGGAATTGTATGAAATTATTTTACCTTAAAAATCGTCAATATTATATATTATCTAATATAAAATAATTAGAAATATAAACATTTTTACAAAATTATCATCAAACATTTTAAAATTCAAATATTAGGGACTAGTAAGATTCGTCAAGGTTGCTAAACTTTAAGATATAATTCCATCGTTAAAATTTTCCCTGATTAATATTATAAACCCTAGGGATTAATATTATAAACCCACATGATTATAAACCCTAGGATCAATATTATAAACCAAAAGGGATAATAAACCCTAATATTAATAATATAAACCTTAATATTAATATTATAAACTCAAGGAATTAATAAACCCAATGCATTAATAGTATAAACTCAAAGGATTATAAACCCAAGGGATTAATATTAAAGCCTAGAATTAATATTATAAACCCTACGATTAATATTAAATCTTAGGATAAAACCCTAGGATTAATATTATAAATACAAGGATTACAACTGTTGCGATCGTGATAGTTAGATTGATTAATATTATAAAATTTAATACTATAAATTATAAAACCAATAATAAACCTTCATATTCTAAACCCAATATAAAAGACCCCTAATATTATAAACCTCATATTAAACCCTAGTTTTGTAATGTAACAATGAAAAATTGAATAAATTGTAATGTAATGTAAATTTGTGACAATGATTTCCAGATTGATTGTCGTATTGAGACAACGTTTGCCATAATGAAACATTTTATAGATTTTTGTACCATTCCAATGTCATAGTATTAAACCCTATTATAAACCTTAATACTATAAAAACTAATTTAATAAACCCTAATATTAATATTATAAACCCTAGTTTTAAACCCTACTATTATAAATTATAAACTCCATATTAACCCGTAATATTATAAACCCAACATTAAAAACCTTAATATTGAACCACAATTGCGTAATGTCGAAAAGTGACATTGAATAAATTGCAATGTAATGTAACATTGCAACAATGATTGTGAGATTGCATAGAGACAATGTTTGTTGCAATGTGGCGTTTGATAGATTGTTGTATTCCAATGTCAAACCCTAAGATTAATATATCAAACCTAATATTAATATTAATATCAAACCATTCCAATATCAAACCCTAAGATTATAAACCCTTATATATTATTATACATATTAGAGATTAATATTATAAACCCAATGGATTAATAATATTATAAACCCAACAGATTATAAACCTTAAGATTATAATCCATAGTATTAATATTATAAACCCAAGGGATCAATAAACCTAAGGCATTAATATTATAAACTTGAGGGATTATAAACCAAAGAGATAAACCCTACAATTAATATTAAACCCTAGCAATATAAACCCTAGCATTAATATTAAACCTTATGGTTAGTATTATAAACCATATTATTATAGATTATAAACCCTATATTAAACCTTAACACTATAAACCCAGTATTAAAAATCCCTAATATTATAAACCTAATATTAAACCCTAGTTTTGTAATGTAACAATTTCTACATTGAATAAATCACAATGTAATATAACATTGTGACAATATTATAAACCCAAGTGATTAATATTATAAACCAAAAGGAATAATATTAAACCCTAGGATAAATATTATGAATCCAAGGGATTATAAACCCTGGGATTAATGTTATAAACCCTATGATTATAAACCTTGATATTAATATTATAGACCCAAGGGATTATTAATATTAAAATATGACGAATTAATAATACCATGGCATTAATACTATAAATGCAAGGGATTATAAACCCAAGGGATTAATATTAAACCCTATAAATATAAACTGTAATATTTATATTGTAAATACAAGGGATTATAACTATTGTGATAATCATTATAAAATTGATTAATATTATAAACCCTAAGATTAATATTAAACCCTAGGTTTATTATCATAAACCATAAGGTTAATAGTGTAATCCTTAATATTAAACCCTACTATTATAAATCCTAATATTATAAATTATAAACCCAATATTAAACCTTAATATTGTAAACTCAATATTAGAAATCCCTAATATCATAAAACTAATATTAAACCCCAATTTTTTAACCTAACCATGCAATGTTTAATAAATTTTATTGTAATGTAACATTGTGATAATGATTGCAAGATTTATTGTCGTATTGAGACAATATTTGTCACAATGCAACATTGGATAGATTTTTGTATCATTCGAAAGTAATAGTATTAAACCCTAATATTATAAAACCCAATATAAAAAACCCTAAGGCTAATATTATAAACCCTTTTATTAAACCCCACTATTATAAATTATAAATCCAATATTAAATCTTAATATTATAAAACAAATATTTAAAACCCTAATATCAAACCATAATTTTGTAATGTCGCAAAAAAATGAAGAAATTGCAATGTAATGTAATATAGCGACAATGATTGTCGGATTCATTGTCACATAGATACAAGGTTTGTCGTAATGTGACATTAGATATATTTTTGTACAACTCCAATGTCAAGCCGTAAGATTAATATATCAAACCTAAGATTAACATTATAAACCCTTATAGATTATTACACATATCCCTATATACTAGTATACATATTAGGGACTATATTATAAAAGCAAGGGATTATAAACCCTAGGATTAATATTATAAACCCTATAATTATGAACTTTAAGATTATAAACCCTATTATTAATATTCTAAACTGTGTGGATTAATAAACCCAAGGCATTAATACTATAAACCCAAGAGATTAATATTAAGTGTTATAATCAATCTTATAAACCCTAGGATTAACATTAAACCCTAATATCAATATTATAAACTCAGGGGATTAGAAGCATTGTGTAATGATTTTTAGATTGATTAATATTATAAACCCTAGCATAAATATTAAACCCTAATATTATAAATTCTGAACCCAATATTAAACCTTAATATTATAGAATTAATATTAAAAATCCCTAATATTATAAACCTAATATTAAATCATAGTTTTGTAATGTAACAATGCAACATTGAATAAATTGTAATGTAATGTAACATTGTGACAAAGATTGTTGTTTGATTTTCGTATTAAGACAATGTTTTTCACAATGTGGTGTTGGATATATTTTTGTACCATTCCAATGTCACAGTATTAAACCCTAATATAAATTCTAACAATATGAAAACCCAATATAATAAACTTTAATATTAATATTATAACCCCTAATGTTAAACCCCTCTATTATAAATTATAAACCCAATATTAAACTCCAATTTTGTAATCTTGCAAAGTGATGTTAAATAAATTCCATTATAATGTAACATTGCAACAATGATTTTTAGATTGATTGTTGCATTAAGAAATTGTTTGTCATAATGCGATGCTCGATAGTTTTTTGTATCATCCCAATGTCAAGTGAAAGAATGGAGTCGGGTTACACTTGTTGGCGAAAGAGGGCACATTTTGGGTGAGACTCAACAACTCCATCAAACCATTTTAAGTGCTTGATCGAGCAATCTTTGAGCCCTCTATTGAGCTATTTGAGGGCTTAAACAATGTAACCCGAGGTTAACTAGGGGCTCAATCAAGCCATTTTTTTCAAAAGTTCGCGCCAATACAACCTAGGCATGGAATTAAAAAAATTGGCTCATTTGAGTTACAGGCTCGATCGAGGCTTAAAGCTAGATCGAGAAATAGGCTAGGTCAAGCCTTAAAGCTAGATCAAGCCTTTATTTAACCATGTAAATGGATTAATTGAAGGTTTACTAAACCCTCGATTGAGTTATTTGAATTTGAAATTTAAATGCTCGATCAACTTCGTTAAGCGCTTGATCAAGTCTCTAAAGTCCTAAAATCAACAATTTTCTTATCCCTTCCACAAAATTTCCTGCAACACCTATTTGTACCCTAGCGGGCTTAGGGAAAAATTGTCCTTAGGTGGCAGAGTTGATTATGTTGGATTCATGACGGAATCCTCTATCCAATGGCATATGGGTTTGAAATTTTCAAATTCATATAATATTTTTCATCTAATTTCTTTTAAATATAATACTTGAAATTTTTTTGAACTTTTTTAAGAGGTTGAATAAAAAATCAATATCATAAAATATACACAATGAAAAAATTTCAAAAAATACCACTATCTTCGTTTACTAGTCCTCTTTGAAAGGGTACTTTTGGTTTTTTAATTTATTTAAACAGTTGAAAAAAATCTTATGTGAACACATTCGTCTGCAAAATGCAATTGAAATATTACTTCACCAATTTTGAAAAATAATTAAAAATATATTTTTGCATAAAAAAAATAAAATTTTAATATGAAAAACTTAACTCTATCCATGTAAATAATGCTTATACACACACACACACACACACACACACACACACATTTTACACTAAGTTATGCTACGTGAACACACACATACCTCTTAATATGTGTGAAAATTTGCAAGGACAAGCATTTCATTTAATGGAAAATTGACATTTTATATGAAACTAAATAATTTTTCAAGAAAATATCATTAGGACAACAACATAATTCTCCACAATTTATCTTTTTAATTCGAATCGAAATTCACAATGCTTATATGAATTTTGAGGGCTTTAATTTGATAAAATAGGGAAACCTTGAAATTTTATCACCACATTTGGCCCAAAAGTCTAACCCATCTTCATGCTTTCACCCTGTCACAATATAGAACCTTAATAAAAAACCATAACCTTATAAAGCCCAATATAGTAAGCCCTAAGGTTATTATTATAAACTTTGCCATTATAAACCCTAAGTTTAA